>SJYC01106867.1:0-50857 GCA_006408675.1 Madoqua kirkii | reverse complement strand
ACCTTTGTCATGCTTCATTTTGTACTCCTAGGCCAAATTTGCCTGTTACTCCAAGTATTTCTTGACTTCCTACCTTTGCATTCCAGTCCCATATAATGGAAAGGACATCTTTTTTGGGTGTTAGTTGTAGAAGGTCTTGTAGGTCTTCATAGAACCATTTAACTTCAGCTTCTTAAGCATTACTGGTTGGGGCATAGACTTGCTTTACTGTGATATTGAATGGTATGCCTTGGAAACAAACAGAGATCATTCCGTCATTTCTGAGATTCCCTAGGGGATTATAATCTAGTCACCCACTATGGTAACTGGCTTGATAACTGCATCTTTCATTGGCTATTTTATTTTTCCTGTTTCACTTCCTTCTGTAATCCATGTTCCTTGTTTCTCCCAATGCTCTGCTTACACTGGAATCCTTGGTACACAGTCTGCTTCTGTGCTAAGTTATGCATAAGCATAAATGATAATAACCATAACTATATAAATGCTTTTTATTTGCCTCATTTTTAAAATGCTGGCAGAGTCTGCAGCTTATTTTAAGAATGATTTAACCAAATAAGAGAAAACAAGTGTGGCAAAATGTTGGAATGGCATAGAGTTCTTTCGTGAGTTTCAAAGAGCAAATTTAATCAGAGAAGTGAGAAAATACAGAAACAAAGGAAAGCAGTCAAACAAGACAAATAATAGTATTTTAGCCATAAAACAAAGTCAAGGACTTTTAGTTCCACCTCAAGAATTATAGATAATATCCTGAGTCTTATCTTCCAGTAGTATTGCAGACACTAAAACTCCCACTGGTTGGGGATATGGATTCAAAAGTCTAGCAATAAAAATAAAATGTGGAAGAGATATGACTACAAGGTAAAACACTTTTTTAAAAAATTTTATTTTTACTTTATTTTACTTTACAATGCTGTATTGGTTTTGCCATACATTGACATGAATCCGCCATGGGTGTACATGAGTTCCCAATCCTGAACCCCTCCCTCCCACCTCCTATGCCATATCATCTCTCTGGATCATCCCCGTGCACCAGCCCCAAGCATCCTGTATCCTGTACCATACATAGACTGGCGATTTGTTTCTTACATGATAGTATACATGTTTCAATGCCATTTTCCCAAATCATCCCACCCTCTCCCTCTCCCTCAGAGTCCAAAAGTTCATTCTATACATCTGTGTTTCTTCTACTGTCTCGCATACAGGGTTATCATTACCATCTTTCTAAATTCCATATATACGTGTTAGTATACTGTATTGGTGTTTTTCTTTATGGCTTACTTCACTCTGTATAATTGGCTCAGGTTTCATCCATCTCATTGGAACTGATTCAAATGTATTCTTTTTAATGGCTGAGTAATAGTCCATTGTGTATATGTACCACAGCTTTCTTTTCCATTCATCTGCTGATGGACATCTAGAGATCCAATTAATTAATTGTAGGCATATATGAATCAGTGTAATTTGATTACCAAATAACTAATGAAATAGGTACAGCATGTCTAGGACACAAGAATAACCACTCATTGTACTTGTTAGACAACACTGAGAGCAGCATGTGAAAATAAGGGCGAAATAGTAAATAGAGTATAAACCTAGTTATCGTAATATTGACTATCTCTGTGGAAATAGAGTTTACTATTATCATGTTATTGTTTCATAGTTTGCTTTAAGGTTGATAGAATGGTTATCCCTATTTGATAAAGGAAGACCCTAATAGGTTAAGTAACTTGTCAGTTTCTCACAGTAAGTAATGGTGTTGAGACTTGAGACATACAAGAGTAATATGAGAAGATTCAAGCATGCTGGATACTCTGTCCTGTTATGTCTGAAATGTCTGTTTCACTTTCACATTTAACACACCTTTGCAGATCACATATTTCTATGTTGGTATTAAGTTTTATTTTTGTTTTGTCATTTAAAATTTTCATTTAGTTTCCATTGTTTCTGTTAATAAAATATTATCATTGCTTCTTTGAAGGAAATGTATCATTTTTCTCTGGTTATTTTTAACATTTTTTCCCTTTATCTCTAGTGTTCAGCAGACTGAGTATAATATACTTAAGTATGGTTTTCTTCATATTTGTACTTTATATTTGGAGTTCTAAATCTTTAAAAATTTTTGAGTTGAACTTCTTCATCAGTTTAGGGAAATTCTCCATCATTATCTGTTCAAATGCTGCTCTACCCCAATCTCACTGTCCTCTCCTTCAGGACTCCCATACCCCATGTATCTTATAAGGTTTTGTTTTCTCCGTTCTGCATTTATGTGTGTGTGTTTCAGTTTCGATATTTCCTTTGGACTTCCTTCAAGTTCATTAATCTTGTCTTCTGTTAAACACACTCAATGAATTTTTAATTTCAGTCATTGTATTTATTCAGTTTAGTTCAGTCACTCAGTCGTGTCCAACTCTTTGCAACCCCATGAATCACAGCATGCCAGGCCTCCCTGTCCATCACCAACTCCCGAAGTTCACCCAAACTCATGTCCATCGAGTCAGTGATTCCATCCAGCCATATCCTTGTACTTATTAGTATGTACTTATCTATAAGTACATCTGTATGTAATTATAGATCCAGAATGGATCCTTTATTCAATTTTATAGATCCTGATTATTAGTGTAATTTTCACCTATTATGTTCATCTTTTCTTTTCATTTCTTGAGCATCTTTATAATATCATTTTAAAGCCCTTTGTCTCTAAACTCCAATTTATGGATCATCTATGTGTCTCTACCTATTACATACTTTGCTTGTCCTACACTCTGTTATTATACATTAAGCATTGAGTGTAAAGTAACTATAGACATTTAGACAATATTATTTTCCACCAGAGATGCCTCTTGCTTTTTCCAATTAGTATGTGGGACTAAACACCATGCCTTAATCAGCGACTGAACTGGCTTACAGATGGAATACAGCTTTGACAAAATTCACCAAACTGTAGGTCTTCCCTATTCTTTGGGCATGGTCTTTGTGGGATTTTAATTAAGAACCTAGGAAGTCTCTATATCCTCAGCCATGAAATAGGGAGAGAGAGGTAATTCTATGCTTTGAATGTTTTGAGCTTTACTCTTTAACCTCCAATGACATACATCTTCAAAATCTGACATATTGTCCTAAGGGGAAGACCAGCCAGATATTTGTGAAATGTTTCTCCTAGCCACTGTCTAAGACCTGGAAGAAACTTTGTCCACCCTTTGAGAAGCTTCTAACCCAGCCCTGTCCCAGCCTTCCATACCACAGCAGCACTCTGTAAATATCCCATGGTAAAAATTACCTGTGGTGTACCTGAGGGTTGTCTTGATTTTATACCAGCCTACGTGATTGTTAAAGCTCTGATGGTTCATCTCTTCTCTAAGAGAGTACTGCGTCCACCAGACCTGCTTCTCAGTAGTACCCCAAATTAGCAGATGCTTTCAAGGGGTGAAATAACTTGAGGCCTGTCAGCTCACCTCTCTGGAATTTCCACTTGTTCTACCATTGTTTCCAGTGTCCTTTAAAATGACATTTTTGCCATTTACCATGCTTTTTCTAATTATTAAAGTGGAAACATTGGTCTATAAGACCTACTACATCTGACTCGGAGTAAAAACCTCAAGTGGGTTATTTTAAAAGAATGTTTATCCTTCTCACACACAAAATAAATTCTCAGAACAAAACCTTCTAGAAGGTTAAAAATGAAGCAATGAGAAAAGATAATGGAAAAAGATAAAAGTATTCCGCAAAAGAAAGCTGATATAGTAATATTCATATCAGACAAATTAAAGGAATAAAGCACTAAAAGGAAGAGAGAATACCTACTGACAAATAATCCAACAGAATGTATTAATGTGAAGATGTCTATACCAAAAATATTGCCTAGAAACATAGCAAAAATGTTCAGACTCTCAAAGACGAGCTTACAATTTTTCATATAAAATCCATAATACTTTAATTCTCCCCTCTTAGATGATAATAGTTAAATCTGACAAAAACTGTTAGTAAATAATATATATCAGGAAAACACTAGTGATTATGACATGTGTATGTGTGAGAGAGAGAGGCTACATGCAATAACTTGACTGTCCATTCAAATGTAGGTACAGATAGAACATTTCCAAAAATTTTCTGCATACTAAGTCAAAAATAAAATCCCCAAAATATATAGATCTTACTAACCCTTCTTCTTCCCTTTTACCTAACTACTGTAGTCAGTAGTTCTAGCTACTTCTTTGTATTCATCCCCAACTCCTTTCACAATTTGCCAGTGAAAAATAATTAAAATAATTAAAAATCATTCTCCATCTTTCCCATATCTAAAAGTGTACAGCTAAATGTACACAGAGAACACATTCAACCATGCTAACTAGTCTCATTTTTAATTCATAAAGTCACAACTCCAACGGGCCTTAACTCTTTCAGGTAATCATACAGTTTCTTCTAGTCCTTTATTTCTACCACTCATGAAGACTACTATTTTCCCCTTTTATCTTTTCATATCTCCAACACTCTCTCCCCTATACTCAATTTCAGATAGTAATTTTGCTCCCTACTTCAATGAGGAAATTAAGGCAATGAGAACTTCCACAGATTCCCACCACCACATATACCCAGTTACCAACATTATTTTCCATATCCTCTGCTTTCCCAGGCTTCCCAGGTGGTGCAGTGGTGAAGAATCTGCCCACCAGTACAAGAAACATGAGAGACACAGGTTTGATCCCTGGGTTGGGAAGATCCCCTAGAATAGGAAATAGCGACCCACTCCAGTATTTTTGCCTGGAAAATCCCATGGACAGAGAAGCCTGGTGGGCTACCATCCATGTGGTCACAAAGAGTCAGACATGACTGAGTGAGCATGCATACTGTTTCCCTTCTGTGCTCCTGTCTAAGGTCAACTTTGCACAGCACTTCACAAACATAATGCTCACTTACTCTCCTTGTGGTCCTATGAGACCAGTGTTCATGATACTGTTTTACAGCTGAGGGTACAGGTTCAAAGTCACATCATTAGAGAGTAACTGTTGCAACACCGTGCTACCTACCACTTTATTACTCAAAAGGCAACTCCATGGACCATGGTATAGCATCACCAACACCTGTGGTATTATTAAACCCCATACCTAATAACAAAATCAAAAACTGTGTTTGAAAAAGATCCCCACAATTATTTCCTTCAATGAAGAACACTAGCTATCTGAGCCATTCTCTTCTTTCCCATGGATTTTCCACTGTAATATAATGGTACCAATTATTTTAATAATAAAATTTGTTCTTAGATCATATTGTAGTAGCACTCAGTCTTTCTCTCTAAGAAAATTTTATTAAGAATGACATGTCTTCCCAAGGTACTAACTAATTCAAACCTTCCATAAATTCTATTAGTGCTTTGTGGTCTTAAAATGAAACTTCTGATGGTGTCTATTCTCTTGGTATGATTGATGATTCCATTAAGTTTGAATTTTGTTAGTCTCAGTAGTCAGGATAGGAGCTTAGTGGTAGCAGATCAAAGAATTTGGAATTACCAGCCTTAAAAGAGCCAATTCTTATTCTAATCATTCATTTTAATGATTAATTTCTCATTCACATAGAAATCTTGGTTTAATTAAAAGTAGAAATTAATTTTTCAAATTTGTTCTTGCAATATGAACTTTCTTTAAGACATATTGTTAGTGGTGAATGTTGATAATCCACCCATGGAAGAGGGTTGAAAGCCTAGAATTTTTTTTAATGGTGGAATAAAACGCCAGTTTCTTTGTTTAGGACAGAAGCCTAACTCACAGTAATTATCCTGATGGAAAGATTCTGGTGAAAGGGTGGGGGACTGACCCTGCGCACTAGGTCTTCTGCTAGCATTTTCCCCATTAGAGCACAATGACTCCAAACAAAGTAGAAATTGGAGGGTGAACCACAGTACCCTTCATTTCACATGTACACTAAGAGGAAAACATGATGAACTCTTGCAAAAGTTGTATGCCTGCTACATTTGACCTCTCCATCCACGTTTTGAACAAAGCATATGTATTTCATGTAAGCCATGCACAAGACTGACAGCACCAAAATGTGAATTCTTTACCACTTTGATTTTGTTATTTCAATGTTTTGATTTTTAACTAATAATACTATGATTTATTCCTCTGTGGTAAAGATAACTATACATTCCTTGGCTCCTTTTTTCTTCATGATTTTCATAGTGGTTGGGTTGGTTCATTCCTATTTCATTTATAAAATCTATGATAATTTCAGATAATCAGGCTTATTAACAAGTTTATGACTTAAGGGGTAAAACCACATCACTCACATCATTTGTTAAGCAACTATAGTATTTAAATTAACTCATAATTACAGGCCAACTTCAATTATCATCAAAGATTTGAGTTCAATGTATTATTTCCTGACAGACACATAGTAAAAATCTGTTTATACTAGCATAGCCGCTTCATCTTAATCTCCTTTGCTCTTTTTCTTCTTCATATTCTTAAAACAGACCCTAAGGTAACACTTTCCCACAACTAGGGTGGTCTCCTCAAAGTCCTGTTAAAATACTTTGTTACCCAACCTCAGCCCTATGTATATGCCATTGGCCTGAATTCTTTCTCCGTGTTTGAATTCCTGCAAATCTGATTAGTTTTTAAGCGAGCCTTCTCTGATTGACTCATCCCACAAACAATCTCTAATTCATCCTTAAAGTTTTATTTCTGATACAATCTATTTGCCTCTTTATCTTATATTAACTTTTGAATAGATGTTGAATTTTTCACAAGTATTATCTGCATATGTTTTATCAGCCTACTTGATTACAGTTGGTTAGTGAGCCCAGCAACTGTATATTTATAATTTCTCTTGAAATTTGTAGTTTTTCACAAAGTCTGCAAAGAGAGCATTTCTTGAAGCAATGCATGAAAAATTGAATAAATGGAAAATAGGTTTAGTTTTAAGAAATCACATTTGTAGAGTTTTTCCCCACTTGATAGAGGTAGATTAATTTAATCTATCTTCTCATGCCTTAATTCATATAATTTAAAATAGGGAACATAATTTAAACAAACTAAAACAATGTCTAAAATACCTCTTTTACACAGGAGGAAATTTAGATTCAACTGGAAAGTGGGTCACTGGAGATTACATATACAGTTGTAATCAAATTCATTTTTTCACTGCCCAGAGCAAGTTGCAAATGCATAATTATCTTCAAAGAGACTAGATATTTAGTCCTACCATGTGCCTTGGAAGGGCGAAAAGGTGAATACTTGTGAACACCTCAACTGATTAACACCCTCTCCTAAGAGAAGCTCTACGTAACGTAATGAATGTTGTTATGTAAATACAGCATATTTGAGTCTATAAGATTGCACTATGTTAACCAAGGGCATATAAAGACAAAGTATAATCTGGTAAAAATGGATCTACAAGTGGCCAAGAAAATTCAGTTCTAATATATATCTCTTTGTCAGTCTACCTCAGCTCAAGAATATGTCTCAGATTTTCTACAGAAATAGATAACACTCAATCACTCCTCAATATTTTCTCTCAATGAATCTTTTATTAAGTATGAAGTAAGAGAGAGTTTGAATTCATTCTCCTTAAAAAATGATGGTAGTGACAATATTGTCTAAAATTTACATAACCATTACAGGATGCCAGTTACATGTGATTTGCCTATATGATCTCATTTTTATCCAGTTAACAAGTCTATAATTTAATCATTATTATCATTTCAAAATTATATTTTCAGGAACTGAAAGCTTAAACAATTTTATTTGCCCAAAGTCAGTTAGTTTTCAAATGGCAGAGCTGATGTTTAAATCTGTGTCCATCTGTCTCCAAGGCTTAACTAATACACTACTCTGATTCAGGAATGCACATTAAGTTCACATCATGTGCTTCAGGCTACTGGTTAAGTGGGAGTTGGAGCCACTCTTGTAGTGAATAGGAGAGGGAAATACCTTGAAAAATCTCCCAGACTGTGACTGGAATTGTCTTGGGAAGTACCTGCAGAAATAGCTTATGTATTTTTAGAGCAATTTTTGGAGTATGATTAAAGTCTTGAAATGTTCTGCCACCTGTGGAAAATTCACCATGAGTTTAGCTGTGATATTTTTAAATAAAAACAAGAATCATGGTCTGAAAAGTAGAAACATATTTATAGAATAACACATGCAAAATATTGTCCCAATAAATAAAAAAATATTGTGTCAAAAGTAGCCACGATGGCACAGTAAAAAGACCCTAGGCTCACCTCCTCTGAAAAGCACACCAAAATCACAACTATCTGAAGAACAGCCATCAGTGAAAAAGACTAGAACCTACCAGAAAAGTCTTCTATAGTTAAAGACATAAAGAAAGAACTATAGCAAGACTGGTAGGAAGGGTAGACTTACCATATAATCAGATCCCCTATCTCCCGGATGGGTAAACCACAGAATGGAGAATAATTATATTTTAGAGGTTCTGCCACATCAGGCTACCCAGTCTAGGGATCTGGTACTGAGAAGAGAAGCCCCCAGAGTGTTTGGCTTTGAAGGTTAGTGAGGCTTAATTGCAGGAACCCCATTGGACTGGGGAAAAATAAAAACTGTACTCTTAAAGGGAAAATACAATATCCCTGCTGGGCTTAGGGAGTCTCCTGGGGAGGGAGGAAAGGGGCTATATAGACTCTGGGTGCAGACATATTGGGTAGCATTGTTGGCAGTTGATATCTTGGCTCATTAGCTCTAACACCTGGCCCCACCCAAGAGCCTACAGACTCCAAAGTTGGGAAGCCTCAGGCCAAACAACTAACTGGCAGAGGCATAGCCCCACTCAGCAGACAGTCCACCTAAGGACTGAAGAGTCCAGAACTCCCTCTGTACCCATCCCTAGACACTGGCCAGCCCACCAGAGGGTCTTGGCGTTTATTTGCATAGGGTAAACATGAAGGTCCTTTTGTTTAAACTATCTATTCATAACAACTAGAAGATAGGTTCAGTTCAGTTCAGTTCAGTTGCTTGGATGTGTCTAACTCTTTGTGACCCCATGGACTGCAGCACCCCAGGCCTCCCTGTCCATCACCAACTCGCAGAGTTTATTCACATTCATGTCCATTGAGTTGGTAATGCCATCCAGCCATCTCATCCTCTGTTGTCCCCTTCTCCTCCTGCCCCCAATCCCTCCCAGCATCAGGGTCTTTTCAAATGAGTCAGCTGTTCTTATCAGATGGCCAAAGTATTGGAGTTTCAGCTGTAACATCAGTCCTTCCAATGAATATTCAGGACTGATTTCCTTTAGGTTGGACTGGTTGGATCTCCTTGCTGTCCAAGGGACTCTCAAGAGTCTTCTCCAATACCACAGTTCAAAAGCATGAATTCTTCAGTGCTCAGCTTTCTTTATAGTCCAGCTCTCACATGCACACATGACTACTGGAAAAACAACAGCTTTGACTAGAAGGACCTTTGTCGGCAAAGTAATGACTCTGCTTTTGAATACGCTGTCTAGGTAGGTCATAACTTTTCTTCCAAGGAGCAAGTGTCTTTTAATTTCATGGCTGCAGTCACCATCTGCAGTGATTTTGGAGCCCCCTAAATTAAAGTCTGTCACTGTTTCCACTGTTTCCCCATCTATTTGCATGAAGTGGTGGGACCAGATGCCATGATCTTCGTTTTCTGGATGTTGAGCTTTAAGCCAACTTTTTCACTCTCTTCTTTCACTTTCATCAAGAGGCTCTTTAGTTCTTCTTCACTTTCTGCCATAAGGGTGGTGTCATCTGCATATTTGAGACTATTGATACATTTCCCGGCAATCTTGATCCCAGCTTGTGCTTCTTCCAGCCCAGCATTTCTCATGATGTACTCTGCATATAAGTTAAATAAGCAGGGTGACAGTATACAGCCTTGATGTACTCCTTTTCCTATTTGGAACCAGTCTGTTCTTCCATGTCCAGTTCTAACTGTGGCTTCCTGACCTGCTTTCAGGTTTCTCAAGAGGCAGGTCAGGTGGTCTGATATTCCCATCTCTTGAAGAATTTTCCACAGTTTGTTGTGATCCACACAGTCAAAGGCTTTGGCATAGTCAATAAAGCAGAAATAGATGTGTTTCTGGAACTCTCTTGCTTTTTCAGTGATCCAGTGGATGTTGGCACTTTGATCTCTGGTTCCTCTGCCTTTTCTCAATCCACCTTGAACATCTGGAAGTTCATGGTTCAGGTACTGTTGAAGCCTGGCTTGGAGAATTTTGAGCATTACTTTTTGCTAGCATATGGGTAAGTACAATTGTATGGTAGTTTGAGCATTCTTTGGCATTGCCTTTCTTTGGGATTGGAATGAAAACTGACCTTTTCCAATCCTATGGCCACTGTTGAGTAATATCATCTAAGTAAGTGTTTAAGAATAATTCAAAATTGAGCATTTTTTATTTTTAATTATTCCTCCCAAAGAGAATATTTTTATTCATTTCTTATTCATCTTTTCGGTGTTCCTTTATACAAATGAAGGCAAGCACAATAGATACTCTGTCCCTTTTAAACTGAACATAGCCCATTGCACGCTTTCAGTCCAGTGATACGCTCTGTGTACTGCTCTGCAACTTGCTTTCCTCACTTAGTGACATAGCCTAAAACATCTTCACATCTGTACAGAGATGCTGCTCATTTCTTTTTACAGCTCATAGTATTCCAACAAATAGGAGTACCATGGCTTTTTCAACTGCACCTGACTATTAAATACATAGACTGTTTATAATCTCTAAATTTTACAAATCATGCTATAATCTTTAAGCTTGTATATGTGTGTTTTTGTACTTGTGTAGGAGACTGTGAAGAATATATTCTTAGGGGAGGGATTACTGAGGCAAAGAAAAAAATGTCTCTGTTACTGCTAGATATTGTCAAATTCCTCTCCATAATGGGTTGTATGCTTTTGAGCAAGTTTTAAAGTAGAGAAATTATATGGTTCATTACATTTCTTGCCCATTCTAACTCCCAACTTAACCTAACTTTTGTTTCACTCTTAAAATACAGGTTCCTTGCCAGCCAATTTTTTAATCTCTGCCAGAGACAAATGCCTAGTTGCCTCCAGTATTTCAAGCTAATATTGAATATCTTTTAATATGTAACATAAATAATCAATCTAAGTAACCGTCTTTAATTCTTTAAGGTTTGTCATCAGCCTCACATACTGTAGTCTAATATGTCTACCTGGTAACTGGTAATAATTCTCAGTGTCAAGATCTAGTACAAACTTCTCAGATAACCTGTTTTCTCTGTTCTATATTGAGTTACCCTTAGTAACTAGCCTGTGCTTTTAGCCTGATTGACATGACTAATTAAATGATATAGTTCTCCTTTAAGATAAGAATCCCTATGTGCCCTCATGCGTATTTATGCTGGTTACAAACAAACAAAATTACCAAGTCTTTCCTTACCTGGGTGTGTTGTCAGTATATGGAAAAGGTGGTCTCTGACATGCCAAAGTCCAAACCTCCTATTCCACTTAACTAGAGGGTCATGGAAAGAGTTCTGAACTCAGAAGCAAAAGCCCTAGGTCCATATCCTCTTCCTCTACTCTCAATAAATGGTAGGGTAAGAGCAAATGGTAGAGCAAGACTTAATCTTAGAAAAAGTCGTAGAGTTTCCTGTACTTTAGTTTTCTCATCTGTAAGTTGTGGGAAATTTACTTAGCTCATAAAATGGTTTATGAGGACAGCATGAAATAGTGTAAGTGAATAAATTTGAAAACTAAATCCCTGTTAAGTAAAATGAGATGGAATATTCATTTCCTCTGACTGGGGCCTGCGTGCATGCTCTGTTGACTCTTTGGGGACCCCATGGACTGCAGCCCGCCAGGCTCCTCTGTCCATGGAATTTTCCAGGCAAGAATACTGGGGTGGGTTGTTGTTCCCAACTCCAGGGATCTTCCCAACCCAGGGACTGAACCTGCATTTCTTGCTCCTACATTGGCAGGCAGATTCTTTACCACCTGGGAGCCTAGATTGACTGGAGCAAGCTATTATGTAACAATATCTTAACCTCACAGTTTTACCTCTCTCCATGTTTAATGTACATTGCTGGGAAGAAAAAAAAAAAGACATGGTGTCATTCCTTTCTGAAGAAAAAAGAACAGAATTTAAGAAAACTTTTTGTTTGTTTCTTTTAGCCATAGACTTCAATATAACGAAAATTTTACAGAACCCAAAAGCATATACAACGCCTGGATTCAAGGAAGAATCAAGACCATCAAAACCACCAACAAAGGTCTGAAATATAATGATCATAAAAAAGTTCTACTTTTTAAATTTTCAGTATAATTAATTCAACAGTTTCACATGGACAATGTATGTTATTATAATCTTAATATATATTTGAGTAAAAGTGATCAGAAGAGACTTATTAGGGAGACTAACCTTAATACTGCTAAGTTGTGTTTATTTCTGAAACTATCCTCATCTCTAAGGAAAAAGAATAATGTTTATCTTTTCCTCATAATTCTGGCACTACTTCTACTTGGGCTGACATGCAAACATGGCTCTGACCTCAGTAACCATCAGTCAGAATTGTAGACAAAACATCAAAGGCGTTTTCAACAGTGATTGACCTGTCCCCACCTCTTAAACCATGGTACTGGGATAAATGACCACATGTAGGTATGTTACTCTTCAGTCTTGAATGCTTGCTTTCTCCACAGTTTTAAAGGTGCTTCCAAAATAGAGATCCTATGGACTTGCTACCTTGTGTTGCTTTAGCCAAAATTTGATGAGATTGTTGGCTTGAACTTCTGAATTTGATCTCTTAATTTGTTGCCCAGTTAAGTTTTAAATCTGTTGCAGTCTTTATTGATAAAATTTGGTCTGAATTATCTGGTTAAGTCTGACCATTATTTTAAATTTTAAATTATGCCTATAAAAATCACTTTATGAAAGTCATATTCATTTATTTCCAGGTCTTTAATAATCCAGGTATGTAAAATCTCTTCCAAATGTCACAGTCCTGCCAAGGATGTTTTGCCAGTGCTTAGGATAGAAATTGGTGACCTCTGAGAGTCAGGTTTATGGAGATGGCAATTTTGCACCATCTTGGCTGCAGGGGATGGGAGGGCCATGGAGGGGATGGGAGTAGAGGAGGAGGGCAATGTTGGTAAATTTCAAAATCAGGAAAGTATGATAGAAATTGTATAGCTGATCTTCAACAAGCACTAAAAATGGTCTTTCGTACTTTGTTTATAAGTTGGAGAAATATGGATGGAGGGATTTATAACTGACTAAATGACCTGTCTTCAGATGACACTTTAAAAGCTAGAAAGCAAACGGCAGTTATGTCTTTGGAGTACACCACATTGCTGCATCATTCACACACTTTGACAACTTTGACGAAAATATGGTTGCCATTTTTATTGGCTATGTAGAAGTCATAAGACTTGGAAGAATTATGAATGACCAAAAGTTTGCAACAGGCTGGAATAGCAGACCTGATCTTAGAAGATAAACTGTTACTGTGGAAAAAGTATAAAGGTCCAAAATGATAACTTCTTAAGTATAGAATAATAAAGCCTTGGCTTAGAGGCATCTGAAAAGATTTGGGAATCACTCCCCTAGTGACTCAGACCGTAAAATGTCTGTCTGCAATGCAGGAGACCTGGGTTCGATCCCTGGGTTGGGAAGATCCCCTGGAGAAGGAAATGGCAGCCCACTCCAGTATTCTTGCCAGGAAAATCCCATGGACCACAGAGCCTGGAAGGCTACCATCCATGGGGTCGCAAATAGTTGGACACGACTGAGCAACTTCACTTTCACTTTCAACAGTAAGCTCTCTATATGTCAAAGTAGAATGTCATTGACCCCAAAATCTACTGTATTCATGGGCTGTCTAAACATATGTGCTGATTGGACAAAGATTGTGCATTATGTTCATTTTGGAGCCCTGCATTGTGAAAGGGTGTAATAATCAAGATAATAAAGGGCTCTGAAACCATAGTGTTTAAGCAATTGCCAAAATATGTAAAGATGTTTTCACAGAGCCTGGAAGGCTACCATCCATGGGGTCGCAAATAGTTGGACACGACTGAGCAACTTCACTTTCACTTTCAACAGTAAGCTCTCTATATGTCAAAGTAGAATGTCATTGACCCCAAAATCTACTGTATTCATGGGCTGTCTAAACATATGTGCTGATTGGACAAAGATTGTGCATTATGTTCATTTTGGAGCCCTGCATTGTGAAAGGGTGTAATAATCAAGATAATAAAGGGCTCTGAAACCATAGTGTTTAAGCAATTGCCAAAATATGTAAAGATGTTTCCACTAGAAAAGATGAGACTGGAGCCCATAATAACTGTTTTCAAATATGTAGAGAGCTACAGTAGATTAGATTAGTAGCAGGATTAGACTTTTTCTATATGGCTCAAAAAAGTTTTTACTAATACATACTAAAGCTGCACAGAGACATGTTTCAGTTCAATGGAAACAAAAGTTTTCTCAGCACTTTTTTTTTTTAAGTGTCTGACTCTTTGTGGTCTGTAGCCTGCAAGGCTCCTCTGTCCATAGGATTCTCCAGGCTAGAATACTGAAGGGGATTTCCATTTCTTTCTCCAGAGGATCTTCCCTACCCAGGGATTAAACCGGAGTCTCTGGCATTGCAGGCAGATTATCTACCATCTGAGCTACAAGGAAATCCTTCTATGCACTAGTGTCATCCAAATGCTGAATGAGTGCTTATGGGTTCCCAGTATCCATATGAGCATAGACAGTACACACTTTCAAACCTCAAAATCAAAGCTTAGCTTTCTACCCACTGTCAGCAATTATCGTTTAGTAAACTAACAGAAAAGCTGAAGGCTGAAACCATTCCTTGGAATTCCTAGTTCATCCTTTGTGACCCTTCCAAAGTTCATTGGATTCCCTGGTTCTTCAAAATTAGTACTAAATTGACTTTGGCTATAAAAGGTTTGTTTTCAGTTCAGTTCAGTTCAGTTGCCAGTTGTGTCTGACTCTCTGCAACCCCATGAGTCGCAGCATGTACTGTCATTTGATTTACTGGATTCTTATTACACTTACTCTGGGCTCGGTTCTGGGATGTTTGAGATATTTTTTCCAATTTTTTTTTTTTTTTTTTGCTTCAACCCTTGACTAAGATACAGAATGGATCTATCTGAATGACAGAGAAGTCAGAACCAGCCTTACTGGCTGGGTGACCTAGTCCTAAAATAAGGCTTGATTCTCAAAGGAAAATGTGGAGAAAGCATAACAAGAGAAAAAGGATTCATTTCTTTTTTTATAAATTCTTTTTTTAATATTTTTGGCTGTGTCGGGTCTTAGTTGCAACATATGGGCTTCTCTCCAGTTGTGTGCAAGCTTAGTTCCCCTGAGGCACGCGGGATCTTAGTTCCCTGACCAGGGACCAAACCAGAATTCCCTGCACTGGATGGTGGTTTGTTTGTTTGTTTGCTGCACTGGTTCATTCTGCAAGTGGGCTCTCTCTAGTTGTGGGGTGAGTAGGGGCTACTTTCTGGCTGCAGCGGCCTTTCTTATTGCAGGGCATGGCTCTAGGCTGCACAGGCTTAGTTGCCCTGTGGCAGGTGGATTTCTTTTTTTATAAATTCCTTTTTTAATATTTTTGGCTGTGTCGGGTCTTAGTTGCAACATATGGGCTTCTCTCCAGTTGTGTGCAAGCTTAGTTCCCCTGAGGCACGCGGGATCTTAGTTCCCTGACCAGGGACCAAACCAGAATTCCCTGCACTGGATGGTGGTTTGTTTGTTTGTTTGCTGCACTGGTTCATTCTGCAAGTGGGCTCTCTCTAGTTGTGGGGTGAGTAGGGGCTACTTTCTGGCTGCAGCGGCCTTTCTTATTGCAGGGCATGGCTCTAGGCTGCACAGGCTTAGTTGCCCTGTGGCAGGTGGAATCTTCCCAGACCAGGGATCGGACCTGTGTCCCCTGCATTGGCAGGCAGATTCTTTACCACTGGACCACCAAGGAATTCCCCAATGATTTGTTTCTTGAGCCCCACTATGTGGGGACTGTATGGCCCTGTGCAACCCAGTCAACAAACTATGGAAAGCTGTGTCATGTTAGGTGCTAGGAGTACGGTGAATAAAACAGACACCCTGCCCTATGACACTTACGATCTAGTGTCTAATAAATAATCGTACCAGTCATATTTGGGATGAGTGTCACAGAGGAAGGATATAGAGCGCTCTGGGAGTGCACCCTAGGAAATTGGAGAAGGGAAGACTTCCCTGAAGAAAGGGTGGAGAATGGACTAAAGGGAGCCAGTGTGGATGAGGGGACACCAGGTAGAAAGAGAATGTAGCAGTCTGAGTCAGAGATAATGGTGGGTGGGGTGCTAGAGATAGAAAAAAATCAAATATATCTGCATCATACAGAAAGAAGCAGATTTGAGAGCAGTTATCATCAAGTAAGTTTCAGATGTGTTGAGTCTGAAGTCTATGTGAGATGCATATCCTGTTGGAGAGCTTCAGTCAGTCAGTTCAGTCACTCAGTCGAGTCAGACTCTGCGACCCCATGAATCATAGCACACCAAGCCTTCCTGTCCATCACCAACTCCCAGAGTTCACTCAAACTCACGTCCATCGAGTACGTGATGCCACCCAACCATCTCATCCTCTGTCATCCCCTTCTCCTGCCCCCTGTCTCTCCCAGCATCAGGGTCTTTTCCAATGAGTCAACTCTTCGCATGAGGTGGCCAAAGTACTGGAGTTTCAGCTTTAGCATCATTCCTTCCAAAGAGATCCCAGGGCTGATCTCCTTCCGAATGGACTGGTTGGATCTCCTTGCAGTCCAAGGGACTCTCAAAAGTCTTTTCCAACACCGCAGTTCAAAAGCATCTATTCTTCAGCGCTCAGCCTTCTTCACAGTCCAACTCTCACGTCCATACGTGAAGGAACTTAAGGATGGTGAAAATGTGGCTCTGGAGGCCAGCTGAGAGATTTGGGATGAAGACATGAATTTGAGAATCAAAAGCACACACTGCATTTTGTTGTTTTGTGGTTGCTCTGGGTCTTCATTGCTGTGTGTAATTGCGGTGAGTGAGGGCTACTCTTCTCTGCAGAGCACAGGCTGTAGGCATACAAGTTACGGTAGCTGCAGTACGTAGGCTCAGTAGCTGAGGCACACGGGCTTTAGTTGCTCCACAGCATGTGGAATCTTCCTGGACCAGGGATCGAACCCATGTCCCCTGCACTGGCAGGTGGATTCTTATTCACTGTGCCACCAGGGAATCCTACTATGCATGGTATTTGAAGCTATGTGAGTAGATTACTCATGGAAGAGGGTCTCTGACTGAGTCCTAGAAACCAAACTATTTAAGGACTAGTTAGAGGAATTTTGAATAACAAAGTCACCTCCAACCAAAGAGAATAATCAGTCACCTGAAAAGGAAGCCTAGGGTAAGCGTCTGTGGTTCCCAGCAGCTGGGCTAGGTTCAGCTGCGGCTGTTGGCAGGGCTGGCGCTGCGGTCCTTCCTGGGGAGTGGAGTAAAGTAACTGACCCAGCACCGCACTGAGGCAGCAGGCCCCATATTGGAGCCCACTGGCATTAGCCCCCACGGAGTGCTGTTTCATATTTCATGTCCTTGTTGGTGTCTAACAGCCCAGCTTAGGACCCCAGTCCTCCACTGAAAAGATGTCTGTTGTGTCCAAGTCACTTCAAACTAAATGTTGGATTATACATCTGTAAAGTGTAGGACTGTCTTAAGGATTAGGACCATGCTGTAGCATGAATCTTAATTATATTGGATTTCCTTAATAAGGATCATTCCTGTAACAGTGCCTGGCCCAGGCCTGCCAGGGGTACCTTAAAGCTTCTGGACTGACCTGAGGAGTCAACCTCTCTTCTGGATCCCTCTCCCACTGGCCAATTCAATGTGGAACAAGCGATCATCCAACTTTCCTCCCCTTCCTGGTCATCTGGCCTACAGAACCTGTTTGTCTTAGAGGTGGGTGCCTTATGCCACCTCAGTTTTTCAGACTAGGTGTGGCAGAACAAGCAATGGACCAAGACCTTTTATACTAGATGAAAACAACCACCTATTGTAAAGCTGAGAGCCGAAAAGGAGTTCAGATTGCTTTAATTCTACCTCTGAACAATACCCCTCTCTGAAACCACTCCGCCACCATGCCCAGTACATGTCTGTCACTAAGTTCCTCCCTGGCCCCTGAAGAACCTTCCTAGAAAGGTCATCACTGCCTGTCCTAAAGTCTGTCCACTTTATTCCCATAAACTTACCCTCAGTTAACTTTCTCCCCACTTCAACTCATCTTCAAACTTCTCAAAGGACATTTCTGCTAGAGAGAAAAGATGAGTTTTTAGGGAGCTTGGAGAAAATGAGTTAAAACTAAGTCGCTGGGCCAACCTAGATGGCCAGTAAGTCACCAACCTATGAAGATACATCCCTGCCCAGTTCAGACCTGGGCCTCACCTCTCTCTCATGGATCACTGTACCCCATCTCTGGGTTCCCTTCCTCCGCTGTTACCCTCTCCAGCCTCCATATCACACAGGGGCTGCCACAATGGACTCTTGAAAACAGGCATGCACTTGTTAAAACTTCCAAAGGATCAAGTTAAAACTTGAGGTTCAAGGCCCCATCTCAGGAATCTCTAATTTATCTTTGCATCCTCAGCTCCCAATATTTACTCTGCCAACCACATTAAACTTGGAATGTTCCTCAGCCATGTCCTCTCCCTCTCCACTGCTTATCTGCTGGAAAAACTCCTTATCACCCCAAAACCCATGTGGTAGGTTAAATATGGTCACACATTTTTTGGAACTTACATCTGGGCTGGTGTTGTGACTTGCTTTGACCAACAGAATGTGGTGGAAATGACATGATGCAAGTTCTGATGCCCAGGCCTCAGGAGGCCTGTAGCTTCCACTGTGACCGTCTCGGAACCCGAGACCAACGTGCCATGACAAAGCCCAGGACAAAAGAGTGCAGGAGAGCAAGGCCCAGTGCCCCAGTTTCCAGCTTACACATTAGCTGGACGGAGACATGTGAAAGACAGCCCAGGTGGGTCCAACAAAAGAACCTCCCAGGTAATGCACAGAATCTTGAGAAATAAAAATACTGGTTGTTTTAAGCATTTGTTTAATGCTTTGGATAATTTGTTACCTAGCAGTAGATACAAAAACAGATAAAATGCAGTTCTAATATGAAGTAACCTCTGTCAAGTTTCCCAGTCAAGAACCTTCTCCAAGTGCCCCAGTGTGTTTTCTACAGGTCGTACCACTTTATAGTCATTTACTATCTGGTTCTCCCCAGATACACTGAGCTCTGAGGATGAGGTCCAAATCCGATTCAACCTCCCTCCTAACCACGCATGGTGCCAAGCTCAGTACTCTCATATGAATGTGTCTAGAAGGTATGCCTAGATGAACATTTTACATGCTGCTGCTGCTGCTGCTAAGTCACTTCAGTCGTGTCCAACTCTGGGCGACCCCATAGATGGCAGCCCACCAGGCTCCCTCATCCCTGGGATTCTCCAGGCAAGAACACTGGAGTGGGTTGCCATTTCCTTCTCCAATGCATGAAAGTGAAAAGTGAAAGTGAAGCCGCTCAGTCGTGTCTGACTATTAGTGACCTCATGGACTGCAACCTACCAGGCTCCTCTATCCATGGGATTTTCCAGGCAAGAGTACTGGAATGGGGTGCCATTGACTTCTCTGATTCTACATGCAAATTACTCAACAAAGATTTTTAAAGCACATCCTATATTAACAGAACAGGTCCTAGGCCCTGGAATTCCTCTCAGTCTAGCAGGAAAACTGCTCATTATAATACAGCTTTGAAGTACTGCAGGCAAGTGTATTGCTGGGCGTGTACAAGGCAACTGGTGTGTGGGGGAGTCAAGAAAACCCTAGAAGAAATGACGTTTAGCCTCATCATAAAGGGTAAGCAAGCTATTACAGTTGGAAGGAAGCTTGTAGGCATGTTGCCACCCTCTACCCCGCTTATCCAAGGGAGGAGGGATGCATGGATTGGTCAGGTTCACAGACACAGTCCAGGGGGTGGGGCCTCAGCTTGTGAACGAAGAAACGGGGTTTAAGGTAGGTCCCAGTCTGGGGATGACTCCTGTCTATTTCTTCTCTCTCAGACATTCAAGGTAAGATGGGGACTTGGACTTTTTCCTATTAACAAGGAGGTGCATTTTCTCCTCCTCCCCGCCCCACTCTCCTTAGAGTGCTAACCAGAGGGGGACCAAGGGAACAGGAACCAGGGCAAAGCCCCAAGGTTAGGGCTCCAAGTTGGGCGCTGGGGCCCAAAGTAATAAAAGGTGTGTTCACCTGCCATATCTGTGGTCCATATTCAGGAATACCTTGGGGTAGGGGGCTGGAGGAATCTATGTTCCAGCCATCTGTCACTTGTCATCACACCAAAAGAGAGAAAAACCAAAAGGAACTTTTCCTGTTCCCGGGAAAGTAAGGCAGAGAATCCCAGAAGAGGGAAAAACCAACAGAAACTTCTTTTTCCTGGGAAAATAAGGGTGAGAATCCCAGGTGGAGTGAAGAGAATTAAACATGTGGAGCGATAAGTGGGGTGAGAAAGGAGCAAAGAAAGAGGCTCACAAGGGAATGCTATACAGTCCTGCATGAGAAGGCTGGACCTAATTCACAAAAGATGACCTGCTTTGCCCCATAAACATTGCTGTGTTAGCCAACTGCTGACATTCCTAGGGCAGGGTACTCACTACATACCAGGCATGGTTCTAAGTGCCTTACACCAATCAACTCATACTACTCTGGGAGGATTTATATCTCTTATATCTTCTGTGACAAATAACTTGCCCAAGGTCTCCAAACTAGGAACCTGAGGTTCAAAAATTTGAGCTAAGTGGCAGATCGGACCTCTTCAACCAGCCCTGCTACTCAGCAGCTGTGGTATCTATCAACACTGAGGACTTCCCTGGCGGTTCAGTAGTTAAGGCTCTGCACTTCCAATGCAGGGGGTGCAGCTTCAATTCCTGGTTGGGAAACTAAGATCCCACATGCCTCGTGGCTCGGCCAGAAAATTTAAAACCGAAACAACAATGACAAAAATACTGTGATATAGGTTCTGTTGAGATGGACTTACCAGGAGGCTTCCTGCAGGAGGTGGTATTTGAAGGACAAGGGATCAGGGCCGGCAGAGGCTATGACAGCTTAAAGGGTGGGGACTTCATGGTGCCTAGAAAAGTGGATGGGGAGTAGAGAGGAATGCAGGAAAAAGAATCTCAGAGAAGATCCCCAGAGCTTCACAATGTCAGCATCCAAGAACAGAGCTCAGCAAACCAGTACCACCATTAGGAACAAGAACCAGCTCAACCTTTTCCTTAGTTCCCTATCAAAAAGTGGCTGAGATCCAGGTTCCTGAATCACCTTTATCAAAGTAAATGCAGGTTAAGTGAGCCAAGAATCACTGTTCATAGTCTACTATGTGAGACTATCCTCATTCTAGAAACAATTGTGGACAGGAGGAGGAGATAGAGAATGCTTTTTAATTATTTTCTAAAACACATTTGTATGGTACTCTAGCATTGACAGTATTATTTTCTTGCTCTAAATTTTACTGAGAGATGAATGTTAATTCTTCAGTTTTTCAGAGGAGAAAACTGAAACCTAGAAGGTTAATACATTTATACAAAGTCACACAGCTAATGAAAGCTGGGATTCACACCCAAGTTAATCAGACTCCAAATTCTATCCTCATTCATTCTTTTACTCTATCATTCCTTGGGGGAAAAATATATCGCATGCCCCATATGTGCCAAGTATAGGACTAGGCACTGAGTGCATTTTCATGATAAAATAGCTTATTTTCTGTTTCTCTTTTTTTAGTGCATTAAACACTGAAGTAGGAATCCACTCCAGGACTATTGCCTGGAAAATCCCATGAACAGAGGAGCCCAGTAGACTACAGTCCATGGGATCGCAAAGAGCCGGACACGTCTGAGTGACTTCACTTTAACATATAGTATTTCTCATGGGAGTCAGTGATTACAGTTTTTTCAAGGTTCTCCCACTTTTATCTGTAGCTAACTCCTGCCATTATTTCATGGAACACCTGCTTTGTGCCCATCTTGGGCTGGACATTGTGTAAGGACTGTAACAGCCAGGCGTGAGACTCCACTTTGATCCAGTAATATCTACTATGTGCAAACAACTCAATCCAAAATATTTACTGAGCACATTATCTGGGCAAAGTATTCATTCAACAATATTTATTGGTACCTCTGATAATCATAATAGCTAATATTTACTGAACACTTGAATCCTGTGGACGGAGGAGCCTGGTGGGCTGCTGTCCATAGCATCGCAGAGTCAGACATGACTGAAATGACTTAGCAGGCAAGCATGCATTGGAGAAGGAAATGGCACCCACTCCAGTGTTCTTGCCTGGAGAATCCCAGGGACAGAGGAGCCTGGTGGGCTGCAGTCTATGGAGTTGCACCGAGTTGGACACGACTGAAGCGACTTAGCAGCAGCAGCAGCAATGAACACTTACTATCTGCCAAGTACTATGCTAAATTCTTTACAGACATTATCAGTTAAATATCTCAATATTTTTTTAAATATTTATTTTTATTTGGTTGCATTGGGTCTTAGTTGGGGCGTGTGGGATCTTCAGTCTTCATTGCAGCACATGTGATCTAGTTCCCCAACCAGGGACTGAACCCAAACCCCTGCAATGGAAGCACAGAGTCTTCCACTTCCAGTCTTAACCACTTCCAATCAACCACTGGACCAACAGGGCAGTCCCAGTAACTCTTGCTGGTGTTGCTGCTGCTGCTGCTAAGTCGCTTGAGTCGTGTCCGACTGTGCGATCCCATAGACAGCAGCCCACAGGTTTCCCAGTATCTGGGATTCTCCAGGCAAGAACACTGGAGTGAGTTGCCATTTCTTTCTCCAATGCATGAAAATAAAAAGTCAAAGTGAAGTCACTCAGTCGTGTCTGACTGTTAGTGACCCCATGGACTGCATGCAATCTACCAGGCTCCTCCGTCCATAGATTTTCCAGGCAAGAGTACTGGAGTGGGGTGCCATTGCCTTAAGAGGTAGCAATTTGACAGCTTAAATCAATTGGCTCAGCACATGCAGTTAGAAAGTGGCAGAGGCAGAATTTGAACCAGGCAGCCAGTAGTTTCCACCAGTATACTGGCCAACTCCCACTGTGGGAAGGGCATGAGGGAGACAGTGGTGAATGACACAGATGCCATCCCTGCCCTCAGGATGCTTACAGACTAGGAGGGAAGATAAACTTTAAACAAATAACCTCCCCCAAGGACATATCTATTCAAGTGGAAGTAGAGGGTGAAGGAGAGGAGGGGAGGTCCATCCCAGCAGTGGAATAGCACAAGGGAAAGCTCCAAGGTAGAAAGAGGATGGCAGTCCCAAGCTGTGACTCGACTACGGCCAGGGCAGGTGGACGACAGTGAGAAGCTGTAGAAAAGAGCATGGGGAGTGGCCTGTAAACGTACATTGTTCAGAGTTATCCCAGCTGCTCTAGAGGACAGATCAACTGAGAGCAAGAAAGTGTGTGGCGAGACCAAGCAGAAGGTTCATCTGAGCAACAGATGCTAGCTTAGATTAGCCTGTTGATAGCGGGAATGGAAGGGGACAGACTGATCAAATATTTGGGAGTTAGAATTTACCAGAGTTGGGGGGTGGGGGCGAGGTGAGCAAAAGGAGGGGGATAAATTACAATTTGGGGCTTGAACAACTCAGTGGGGGTGGAACTCTGGGAAGGAAGACTAGAGTTCAGGTTGCATCTGAGGTGGCTGTGGACCACTATACGGACCTGGTAAATAATAGGTGGTTGGTTGGACATATGGTTCTGGAGCATGGAGGTGCTAAAAGCAAAGGAAATCACCTTACACAATGGTGAAAAGAGTGTCTAGGACAGAGCCCTGGAGGAGTCCCCCCCGGCCCCACATCATTAAAAGATGATAGAAAGGAAGAAAGGAGCAAAGACAATTGAGAGACATGCTTAAAGAGGGAGGAGGAAAGCGAGGAGTGGCGTTCCTGAAATACAGAGCAGTGTGTTCAAAAAGGGCAGGCCCTGGTGCGACTGAAGTTAGCAGGCAGTAAATACAGGTACTCTTGCCTGCAAAATTCCATGAACAGAGGAGCAAAGAGTCAGACACGATTGAGCACAAAGATACAAATACCACTATATAGATGACCTCTGGTTATTATCATATACTTTACTGATCTTTCATTTCTTCACTGTTACCTTTTCCTCATCCTGTTCCTTACAAGAGTGTATTTCTTAAATATTGTGCTGGCATTTTCTTTTATGAAGTGTCTGGGAATTTTTCATCTACTTTGAGAAATCTGGTTTACTTTTGCATGGTTTCTAAATCTTCCTTCAACATTGCCTTATAAGTGTCATACCTGATTGTCCTTCCAGCATCTTGAGATTTGCTTCAAATCAAATTCTTGCTGTTATTTTCTCAAGTTGACTCTCTTGAACTTTCTTCTCTGTTTCTTCTTTTCTACCAGGAGCTCAAACTCAAAACCTCCTGGCACCAATGATTTTTAAGTTATTATCTCCTAGTGTCATTTGTATTTGTCCTGCCTTTCCATTCTTTTTTATTACCATTCTGATGGGGTTTCCCTGGTAGATCAGATGGTAAAGCATCCGCCTACAAAGCCAGAGACCCGGGTTCAGTCCCTGGGTTGTGAAGACCCCCTGGAGAAGGAAATGGCAACCCACTCCAGTATTCTTGCTTGGAAAATCCCATGGAGAGAGGAGCCTGGTAGGCTACACTCCATGGGGTTGCGAAGAGTCAGACATAACTGCGCGACTTCACTTCAAATACAGGTAAGGCTGTTGCGATCTGGGATTTGTCCTGAGGTGTCCCCATGAAGGCAGGGCTTGAGGTTCACTCAGGCAGGGCAGGGGATTTGGATACACAGAGGAGAGGGCCTGACCTGCATGTGTGGGATAAAGACAATAACACCAGCAGGTAGAAAGAGAAAGAGGTAGGACCAGAGAATGAAGAGGGTAAAGAACTGGTGCCACTCACTGACTGGCTAGTGCATGCCCATTTAATGCTCTAAACTACCCTGCAAGGGAGGAGCTACCAACCCTTTGGTAGAGAGGAGGACACTCAGTGCTAGAGATCTGGAATGACCGTTCAAGATGATGCATGTAAGTGGTAATGACTGAATTCCAACCTGAGTCTGAGTCCAGGACTGTCACCTCATGCCTCCTTGACTCTGGTGGCAAGGAGGGAAGTAGATCACAGAGGGTCAGGGCTCCATAAGCGTAGAGAGGAGGGACTAGGCCTGGAGAGATGTGGATGCAGTTTCAACAAGGTGTGGAAAGTAGGTGTAAGCTGAGGGTGGGGTAGACACTCAGGGTATTTAGTTGGAGCAACTGAGCAGAAAGAGGTTCCAGTAACTGAAGTGGATTCACGGGGAAGACAACAGCTTTGACGACTTGATGAGTCCGCCCAGCCTACAAAAGTACAACCAGAGGTGATGTCAGGAGGTAGAAAGATACACAGTTTGAACGTCAGAAAACTCTAGGCTGTGGGAGATTCGAAAAGCTTCAGTCCGCTTTTTTTCACCTTCTTAACAACAAAGTTGAGACGGGGCTGGCTCTGGGAGAGATGGGACAGGGGAAGGGCATCATTCTGCTGATTCAAAGACGACTCCAGGCTCCCTTTGACTCGGTTCCCCCCACAGATGGCTTTTCCCTGCCGCAGGTCCCTGAAACCCAAGATCCTGACCTGCCTGCTAGCGGGTTTGAGTTTCTCGATCCTGCATCACTGGTTCCTCGGAGACCCCAGGTTTCAACAGAAGCAGAGGTCGGATGGGTCCCTGCAGGTGACCCACGTGGCCCCTGCTGCTACGTGGCCGTCCAGCCCAAGGCCTCCGTGCGTGGCCAACGCCACCGCGAACGCCACGGCCGATTTCGAGAAGCTGCCTGCGCGCATCCAAGACTTCCTGCGGTACCGCCACTGCCACCACTTCCCGCTGCTCTGGGACGCATCGGCCAAGTGTAGGGGCAGCAGCGGGCCCTTCCTGCTGCTGGCCGTGAAGTCGGCGCCGGCCAACTTCGAGCGTCGCGAGCTCATCCGCCGTACGTGGGGGCAGGAGCGCAGCTACGGCGGGCGGCCGGTGCGCCGCCTCTTCCTGCTGGGCAGCCCCGCACCCGAGGACGCGGAGCGCGCAGAGCAGCTGGCAGAGCTGGCCGCGCTGGAGGCGCGCAAGCACGGCGACGTGCTGCGGTGGGCCTTCACCGACACCTTCCTCAACCTCACGCTCAAGCACGTGCACCTGCTCGACTGGCTGGAGGCCCACTGCCCACACGCGAGTTTCCTTCTCAGCGGCGACGACGACGTCTTCGTGCACACGGCCAACGTGCTCCGCTTCCTGGAGGCAAAGTCGCCCGACCGCCATCTCTTCGCGGGGCAGCTCATGAGCGGCTCCGTGCCCATCCGCGAGAGCTGGAGCAAGTACTTCGTGCCCCCGCAACTCTTCCCCGGGTCGGTCTACCGGTGTACTGCAGCGGCGGGGGCTTCCTCCTGTCCCGCCACACGGTCCAGGCCCTGCGCCAGGCCGCCCGCCACACCCCGCTCTTCCCCATAGACGACGCCTACATGGGCATGTGTCTGGAGCGCGTCGGCCTGAAGCCCAGCGGCCACGAGGGCATCCGGCCTTTTGGCGTGCAGCTGCCCGGCGCCCGGCAGCCCTCCTTCGACCCCTGCATGTACCGCGAGCTGCTGCTGGTGCACCGGTTCGCGCCCTATGAGATGCTGCTCATGTGGAAGGCGCTGCACAACCCAGGGCTGAGCTGTCGCTGGGGGCACAGGGTCTCTTGAGGCTGGGAGGTCAGTGTGGGGGTGCCGTGGGGTCAGTCAGGAGGAAACTAGGAAAGGCAGTGACAGGGGAATCTGGGAAGACAGTACTGAGAAAGCTTTAGGAAGGTCAGTGTTAAGGGTCTGTGTTTGGGGGATGGGGGCGGGGCGTCTGATTCGTAAGCCTGAAGGACAATGATTACGGAGTGACCTGGGAGAGACCCGGGTTCCATTCCTGGGTCGGGAGGATCCCCTGGAGGAGGACATAGCAACCTACCTCAGTATTATTGCCTGGAGAGCCATGGACAAAGGAGCCTGGTGGGCCCTGGTCCATACAGTCACAAAAGATCGAACACGACTGAAATCACACACAGGCACACAAGGGCAACTAGTCTGTTGCGAACCGAACCTCCATTGGAGGGGTGGGGGTGGGGTGCGGGTCAGCAACCAGACTCTGAGGATCAGGCTGTGGTCCTGACTTCCAGGATCTTCCAGTTGTTGGCAATGTGTCCTCTCTGATCCCTGTCTCTATCCAACCAGACTGGCTGCTCCCAGAGGGAGGGACCATGTCAGAATCACGTCCATGGAAGGGAGGGCCTGGCATCCTGTAGGCTCACCCTTAGCTTGGGAGGTGGAAGGAGCAGGAGGAAGAGCACGGTCCAAGCAGCCTTTCTGCAGTCCTGGATCCCTGGATCCCCAGGAGCCATGGCCACTTGTCCCCTGCCGGCTTGCTTCTGAGCAGGGTCCGGCTCATAGTAAGCACTTCCTAAATGCTTTAGGGGTGAAAAAATGAATGGATGGTACCCGTCTGTCCCAATGGTATGAACTGTATCCATCGGGACAGTGTATTAGTTTCCTATAGCGGCTGTAACAAATTGCCAGGGATGTGGGGGCTTAAAGATACACACATAGTTATTATCTTATAGTCCTTCATATCAGAAATCCAAAATGAGCCTTGCTGGGCTAAAAGTCAAGGTGTCAGGCCTGCATTCCTTCTCCTGGAACCTTCTCTTCCAACTTCTAGAGACTGCCCACATTCCTTGGCTTGGGGCTTCCTTCCATCTCCAGAGGCAGCAGTCACATCACTCTAACCTCTGCTTCCTTTGGACCCATGTCATCTGACTCTCCTGCCTCGCCTTTCATTTATAAGGACTCTTGTGATCACACTGGGTCTGCTTGGATGATCCAAAATTATATTTCTGTCTTAAAGTCCACCAATCAGCAACCTTCATTAATTTCTTTTTTTCCCATGTAACCTAACATACAAATAGGTTTCAGGGATTAGGGCCTAGACATTTTTTTTGGTGAGGACATTATTTCATTTACCATCAGTCAGTCAGTCGGTCAGTTCAGTTGCTCAATCGTGTCTGACTCCTTGCGACCCCAAGGACTGCAGCACGCCAGGCCTCCCTGTCCATCACCAACTGCCAGAGTTTACTCAAACTCATGTCCATTGAGTCGGTGATGCCATCCAACCATTTCATCCTCTGTCAGCCCCTTCTTCTCCTGCCTTCAATCTTTCCCAGCAACAGGGTCTTTTCAGATGAGTTAGTTCTTCCAATCAGGTGGCCAAAGTAATGGAGTTTCAACTTCAGCATCAGTCCTTCCAATGAATATTCAGGACTGACTTCCTTGAGGATAGACTGGTTGGATCTCCTTGCAGTCCAAGGGACTCTCAAGAGTCTTCTTCAACACCACAGTTGAAAACCACCAATTCTTCAGTGCTTAGCTTTCTTTATAGTCCAACTCTCGTATCCATACATGACTACTGGAGAAACCATAGCTTTGGCTAGATAGACCTTTGTTGGAAAAGTAATGTCTCTGCTTTTTAATATGCTATCTAGGTTGGTCATAACTTTTCTTCCAAGGAGCAAGCGTCTTTTAATTTCATGGCTGCAGCCACCATCTGCAGTGATTTTGGAGACCCCCCAAATAAAGTCTGTCACTGTTTCTACTGTTTCCCCATTTATTTTCCACGAAGTGATGGGACCAGCTCCCATGACCTTAGTTTTCTGAATGTTGAGTTTTAAGGCAACTTTTTCACTCTCCTCTTATTTTCATCAAGAGGCTCTTTAGTTCTTCACTTTCTGCCATAAAGGTTGTGTCATCTGCATAGCTGAGGTTGTCACTTACCATGGTGTCCAATAAATATTTGTTGAAAAAATGAACAGTAATGAACAAAAATTAATAAGTTAACAAATGTGCTTCCTTCACACAGACCTCCCTAATATGAGCTCTCATTCTGGTCAGTTGAGTATCATTAACACTGAATTTTCTTCCCACTTATCAAGTGCTTTTGGTTCAGTTGCTCAGTTGTGTCCAACTCTTTGTGACCCCTTGAACCACAGCATGCCAGGCCTCCCTGTCCATCACCAACTGCCAGAGTTTACCCAAACTCATGTCCATTGAGTTGGTGATGCCATCCAACCATCTCATCCTGTGTTGGCCCCTTCTCCTCCTGCCCTCAATCTTTCCCAGCATCAGGGTCTTTTCCAATGAGTCAGTTCTTCGTATCAGGTGGCCAAAGTATTGGAGCTTCAGCTTCAACATCAGTCCTTCCAGTGAACACCCAGGACTGATTTCTTTTAGGATGGACTGGTTGGATCTCCTTGCAGTCCAAGGGACTCTCAAGAGTCTTCTCCAACACCACAGTTCAAAAGCATCAATTCTTCTGCGCTCAACTTTCTTTATAGTCCATCTCTTACATCCGTACATGACCACTGGAAAAGCAATAGATGGACCTTTGTTGACAAAGTAATGTCTCTGCTTTTTAATATGCTTGTATCAGGTGGCCAAAGTATTGGAGCTTCAGCTTCAACATCAGTCCTTCCAGTGAACACCCAGGACTGATTTCTTTTAGGATGGACTGGTTGGATCTCCTTGCAGTCCAAGGGACTCTCAAGAGTCTTCTCCAACACCACAGTTCAAAAGCATCAATTCTTCTGCGCTCAACTTTCTTTATAGTCCATCTCTTACATCCGTACATGACCACTGGAAAAGCAATAGATGGACCTTTGTTGACAAAGTAATGTCTCTGCTTTTTAATATGCTATCTAGGTTGGTCATAACTTTCCTTCCAAGGAGTAAGCGTCTTTTAATTTCATGGCTGCAGTCACCATCTGCAGTGATTTTGGAGCCATCAGTCAGCCACTGTTTTCACTGTTTCTCCATCTATTTCCCATGAAGTGATGGGACCGGATGCCATGATCTTAGTTTTCTGAATGTTGAGCTTTAAGCCAACTTTTGCACTCTCCTCTTTCACTTTCATCAAGAGCCTCTTTAACAGACAAAAAAAAAAAAACAAGAATCCTGAGGCTGGGAGAGGACACCTCTGCATCTTTGGAAAAGTCTGAATTCTGTGCTTTGAGAACTTTCTCCCATTTCCCTGACGGTCAGGTTGATTATCTCCACTTGATGGATAAAGAGATTAAGAGTCCGGGACCTCACAGGTCAGAAGGATCAGAACGCCTCATTTATAGGCCTACTTTGTCACTGTGGGTCCTAGTCACCCCCTCTCGAAAGCTGAGCTGCTCACACACCAGGCCCAGCGAAGGCCCAGGGCACACGCAGCCCTGTTACCTCTTGATGTCACCTGGTTCCCTCCCCTCACCCGGCCCTGATCACCCTGTCCCCGCAAAGCCTGCCTGGCTCACAGGGCTCTTTTGAGATCCGCAGCCACCAGGGGGCGTGCCCTGCACACGATTTCCTCACGGTGGCGGCGGCTGGTCCTTGGATTGGATAACTCTAGGCCCCGGGAGTCCGCGTTCCCACCTCACTTCACTAGGCTAACCTAGCTGACAAGAACCCCACGAGTAAGGAAAATGATACGCCTGCCTCACTAACAAACACAGATGCAAAATTCTACACGAAATGCTAGTACACAATGTGGCAATAGGTAAAACGGATGACATAGCACCTAGACGGATTTATCCCAGAAATGTGAAGTGGGCCTAGCATTAGAAAAGGAATCAGAATATATGGATAAAAAAGGAATATCCATCAATGTGGTACATCATATCAAGATAATTATTAAGCTCTCAGATGTTGGGCAGGTGGGGGGGGGTTTGATAAAATTCAGCATCTTTTTGTGATTTAAAGAAAATCTTAGTGAAAGGTGGAAGCATTTCCTTTGAGTCTGAAAAGACTGCGTGTGCCCATCATCACCACTGTTTAACTGTCCAAGGCTTGAGAGCACCGCAAGGTAAGGTAAAGGTTTAAAATGATAATGAGGTAATTCCCTGGCGGTCCACTGATTAGGCCTCTTTCCTTTCACTGCAGAGGAGTGGACAAAAAAAAAATTTTCTTTTTAATGATAATGACTTGAAAAAAATTATCAAAACTTTAGAGGTTTGTAACCCTGTTAGATCCTATTTCCCCATAAAATGAATGGTGTACACCCTGTCTTGAAATGAAATTCTTTTATAATATTTTCAAAAATGAATATAATTCTTTCACTGTAATATAAAATGTTAATAAAATAAATAATATGTATTATGACATAAATTCTTGGGCACAAATCCCTTGCAAATTTTCCAATCTCCCTCTAGGGGGCAGTACACCTCATTGAGAAACAGCCTACATTAGAAAACCCACCAAAACACACAAATCCTACAGTTGATTGATTAAAATAATTTTAAAATGTGGCAATTGTTCCAGTACAAAATCAATGTACAAAAATCAATTTAATTTCTATATAGTAACAAGCAATCAGGTGAAATCATTTTGCAAAAGTACCATTTATAGTAGAAATAAAAATACAAAAGTGAAAGTCACCCAGTCATGTCCAGCTCTTTGTGACCCCATGGACTGTCCATGGAATCTCCAGGCCAGAATACTTGAGCCTTTCCCTTCTCCAGGGGATCTTCCCAACCCAGGGATCGAACCCAGATCTCCCACATTGCAGATGGATTCTCTACCAGCTGAGCCACAAGGGAGGCCCCAATAAGCAATCAGGAAGTCATTTTGTAAAAGTACCACTTATAGTAGAAAGAAAAATATGCCTGGGACTGAATCTAAAAGTGATGCAGTTAAGAAATTTTTAAAATATATATGTCAAGGCTGTATACTGTCACCCTGCTTACTTAACTTATATGCAGAGTACATCGTGCAAAATGCCGGGCTGGATGAAACACAAGTTGGAATCCAGAATGCCCTGAGAAATATCAATAACCTCAGATACGCAGATGACACCACACTTATGGCTGAAAGCAAAGAGGAACTAGGGAGTCTCTTGATTAAGGTGAAAGAGGAGAGTGAAAAACTGGCTTAAAACTCAACATTCAAAAAATCATGGCATCTGGTCCTATCACTTCATGGCAAATAGACAGGGGAACAATGGAACAGTGAGACTTCATTTTCTTGGGCTCCAAAATCACGGCAGATGGTGGCTACAGCCATGAAATTAAAAGACGCTTGCTCCTGGGAACAAAAGTTATGACCAACCTAGACAGCATATTAAAAAGCAGAAACATTACTTTGCCAACAAAGGTCCATCTAGTCCAATCTATGATTTTTGCAGTAGTCATGTAAGAATGTGAGAGTTGGTCTATAAAGAAAGCTGAGTGCAGAAGAATTGATGCTTTCACACTGTGGTGTTGGAGAAGACTCTTGAGAGTCCCTTGGACAGCAAGAAGATCAAATTAGTCAATCCTAAAGAAAATCAGTCTTGACTATTCATTGGAAGGATTGATACTGAAGCTGAAACTCCAATACTTTGGCCACCTGATTGGAAGAACTGACTCATCTGAAAAGACCCTGATGCTGGGAAAGATTGAAGGCAGGAAGAAAGAGGATGAAATGGTTGGATGGCATCACTGACTTGATACTGACTTGATGGACAAGAGTTTGAGCGAGCTCCGGGAGCTGGTGATGGAGAGGAAAGCCTGGCGTGCTGCAGTCCATGGGGTCGCAAAGAGTCAGACACTACTGAGCGACTGGAATGAACCGCCTGAGTGTTCATTTATTTACTTCTGGTTGCACTAGGTCTTCTTTGCTGCGGGAGGGCTTTCTCTAGTTGCAGTGAGCAAGGGCTACTCTCGCTTGTTTTGCATGGGTTTCTTGTTGCGATGGCTTCTTTCGTTGCGGAGCACAGACTCTAGGCACAAGCTTCAGTAGTTGCAGAATGTGGGCTGAGTAGTTGGGGCACAAGAGCCTAGTTGCTTCTTGCCATGTGGAATCTTCCCAGACCTGGGATCAAATCCATGTCCCCTGCATTAGCAGGCAGATTCTTATCCACCAGCTAAGTCCTAAACATCTTAATTAACATACAGAGCTAGCATGTTGCAAAGCACCTCCAAGCCCCTGAATTCCTTGTATCGTCACCCCATCCAGGGAACAGGGATTATTATCATTCCCATTGGGCAGATGTGGAGACTGAGGCCCAGGTAAATGAATGACCTGCCCAAAGTCACCAAGTCTGCTGGGCCCTGACTACTGCCCCAGTCACCATGCTGGACTGCCACCAAACTCAGAGCTGAAGCAGTTGCCTAAAGAGGCAAACAGCACCACGTCCCTCACCCCGCCACAGCTGTAACATCATTTGTGTAAAATCTCCTCAGCCTTACTCATCACAGCTGCACTTGGGAGCAGGAGGTGAAGGTTGAACTCAAAGGGAAGGCCCCACCTCAGTTTTCCCCACCCAGTGTCACACCTGCCCCATCCCTCAAACCTGAAAGACAATGATTCGGGGGAGACAGGAGTCCGACCCTGAGAGCCCTCCCCGCCCCCACCCCCAGTGGAAAGGAAGGGACTGGGAAGGAGCCGTGGCTGCAGCACCGCACAGCAGATCTGAGGTGGTGAGGGCTCCAGGCCCAGTCCCAGCAGAGTTAGTTCAGTTCCGCGGCAGGGACGCCCTGCGGTCTGAACCGTAGGTGCCCTTTGTCCGCCCTGGGCCCAGAGGGGAGCCCCTCCCCTCGCTGCCGTAGCGGAGTGAGGACTCCGCCCCTGAAGGCTGGGCTCTGCGCGCAGCCTGGAGCCTTTATGACAATTTTTAAAGCTGGCCTGTCTCCACTCTGGGCCGAGTCATTTACAGGACGGTTCTGTAGTGATGATGACCCTCTTCTCCCTCCAGCCAGCCTCAGCGTGGCCTTGGAGTAGCAAACAGGCCCACTGACCTGTTTTCCCAGTAGAAGAGCAGTCTTTCCAGAAGGTTAGCTCTCATACTCCCAAGAACACAGAAACGATGTCAGTTTTTAAAATGCCATTTTGTTTGTTTTTCCTTTACTCCTGGTGTCAAGTGTTTGGAGCTATAGGTAAGAGATTGGATGTGTGTTCTAGAAAGCTCATTTGGCTGTGGGACAAGGGATCTGAGGGGCAGGAGGAGTCCTGGGGGGAGTGAGGAGGTGATGAGTAAGGGGTCTAGGAGAGAAGAAGTGGCGGGAGTCCAGGGGTCCGGGGAGATGGAATGGGCAGGGGCCGGGAGGGGAGGGCGTGCTTGTCAGCACTGACAGGAGGGCTGGCTCAGGCTGGCCCTTCGGGCAGGGTGGCGGGGCATGGAGGGGCCCAGCATGGAAGGCTCTGTGGGCACTGCCCGTGGAGAGTGAGCTGTCCTGGGAGTCTAGGGGTACACAGGGCCCCTCACACCACACGCCAACTGCCTGGGGCCCTCCCTCACTCAGCCCACAGCTCCCCAGCATGCAGCAGAGGACAAAAAGCCCCGAGTGTCTTCAGAATGTTCCCCACTGGGTGTCAGCTACGCTCCCCTACACCTCACTACCCCGCCCCGACCCCCTCCACAGCAGCCACGTGAGGGCTGGAGGACCCCACCCAACCCCTGTGTGAGCAGTGCTGGGCTCTGCACAGTGGGGAGAAGGGAGCCCCCCAAACTCTCAGAGACGGGAGACAGCTACCTGCATGGTCTGAGACTCCTGACCCAGCCCCGCTCCCACCCAATCCTGGCTCACATGGGCGTCCAGGAGGCCTGCCACAGTGGGGCAGTGCTCCCTCTCACCCCTCAGGGCCCTCCCAGGCGCCAGTGTACCCAAAACCTTCAATGAAATCTGGAAACTTCCTAAGCAAATGAGCACCTGTCCCCAGCTGACCCAGGGGAAACCACCTTTTCCTGGCTGCCCTCTGGACCTCAGTGTCTCTTAAGCCCCAGCCAGGACCCTCTGGGGGTCCAGTTGCAGTATAGCCCTCCCTATTCCTCACCTCCCCATCCCAGCCTCAGTGCTGAGCTGGGAGCCTAGAGCCACTTTGGGAGTCCACATTCTGCCCCAGGGAGGGCCAAGGGCAGGTGCCACCTCCTCTGGGTCCCAGATGGTCTAGGAAAGACCCACACATCTTTATTCCCCAACCCCACCCACCGGGTCTGGCCTGGGCAGGATGCTGGAGAGTCCAGGAACCACTGGATCCGGCTGCCCCTCCTTGGCAGAGGCTTTGGGCACCAGAGCCAATTCAGCAGTGTCCGTCTGCTGAGGCCGTGGGCAGGGTATTCCCACCAAGACGAGCTCCAGGATCTGCAGTTTGCAGGGCTCGATGTGGGAGGATTGAGAGCCTCCTGCATGTGCGCTGCGCTCTTTGGAAAACTGGTAGTTTCACATGGCTTTACTGCATGACGCAGTAACTCTATTCCTAGGGCTTCCCTGGTGGCTCAGAGGTTAAAGCATCTGCCTCCAATGCGGGAGACCTGGGTTCTATCCCTGGGTCGGGAAGATCCCCTGGAGAAGGAAATGGCAACCCACTGCAATATTCTTGCCTGGAGAATCCCATGGACGGAGGAGCCTGGAGAGCTACAATCCATGGGGTGGCAAAGAGTCTGACACGACTGAGCGACTTCACATTCGCTTCACTTACTCCATGACCCATTAATTCCATTCCTAGGTGTTTACCCAAGAGAATTAAAAATGTGTGTCACACAAAAGCTTGCAGTTGAGTGGTCCGAACAGCATTATCCATAATAGGCCCAAGGTGGAAAAATTCCAAATGTCCATCAAAGGATGAATAGATAAGCAAAATGTGGTAAATACAGAGCAACATTATCCAGCCATGAAAAGAAACGCAGTTCTGATTCATGCTGCTGCTGCTAAGTCGCTTCAGTCGTGTCGGACTCTGTGCGACCCCATAGACAGCAGCCCACGAAGCTCCCCCGTCCCTGGGATTCTCCAGGCAAGAACACTGGGGTGAGTTGCCATTTCCTTCTCCAATGCATGAAAGTGAAAAGTGAAAGTGAAGTCACTCAGTCGTGTCCAACTCTCAGCGACCCCATGGACTGCAGCCCACCAGGCTCCTCTGTCCATGGGATTCTGATTCATGCTACCATGTCAATAAACCATGAAAACAGTATGCTAGGTGATCAGCCCACCAGGCTCCCCCGTCCCTGGGATTCTCCAGGCAAGAACACTGGAGTGGGTTGCCATTTCCTTCTCCAATGCATGAAAGTGAAAAGTGAAAGTGAAGTCACTCAGTCGTGTCCAACTCTCAGCGACCCCATGGACTGCAGCCCACCAGGCTCCTCTGTCCATGGGATTCTGATTCATGCTACCATGTCAATAAACCATGAAAACAGTATGCTAGGTGAAAGAAGCTGAATTCTATTTATATGAAATGTCTAGATAGTCAAATACATAGAGATAGAAAGCAAATGAGCGGATTTCTTTTCTTTCTTTCTTCCTCTTGTTTTTTTTTTTTTTTTTTTCTGCATGTACTATCTTAGTTTCCTGACCACGGGTCGAATGCAGTGGCCCCTGCAGTGGAAGCGCAGAATCTTACCCACAACTTCATGAATAAGCTAAAATCCAATGAATCTGATACTTTAAGATGGTGATATTTTATGGTATATAAATCATCTCAATAATAGCATTTTAAAAGATACAGTCAGAAGACAGACACTCCTTCCTCCCCTCTTTGCCCTGTTCTGTATCTTTCCATCCGCTCAACTTTCTAGCCTGCTTCCATCACGTCACTGTCTCATCTGTTCCTGTCCCATTTCCTTTGCACACAAGAGAGAAAATTATACATGTTCTTATAGGCTCTTCCTTCGGAGAAGGCAATGGCACCCCACTCCAGTACTCTTGTCTGGAAAATTCCATGGACGGAGGAGCCTGGTAGGCTGCAGTCCATGGGGTCGCTAAGAGTCGGACTCGGCTAAGCGACTTCACTTTCACTTTTCACTTTCATGCATTGGAGAAGGAAATGGCAACCCACTCCAGTGTTCTTGCCTGGAGAATCCCAGGGACGGGGGAGCCTGGTGGGCTGTGGTCTATTAGGTCGCACAGAGTCGGACACGACTGAAGCAACTTAGCAGTAGCAGCAGCAGCAGGCTTTTATATGAAGAGCAGCATACTGTATAGATGATACTGGCTTTTGCTTTTTTTCACTTAATAGTCCTTGCTGAAATTCATGCCATACAAATCCAGAGATCTTGCTCATTCTGTTTCTTTTCTTCCCCCTCCCCCTTTTTTTTAACAGCTGCGTAGTGCTCCTTTGTCTAGATATGCTATGCTGCTGCTGCTGCTAAGTCGCTTCAGTCATGTCCAACTCTGTGTGATCCCATAGATGGAAGCCAAACAGGCTCCCCCATCCCTGGGATTCTCCAGGCAAGAGTACTGAAGTGGGTTGCCATTTCTTCTCCAATGCATGAAAGTGAAAAGTGAAAGTGAAGTCACTCAGCCGTGTCCGACTCTTCACGACCCCATGGACTGCAGCCTACCAGGCTCCTTCATCCACGGGATTTTCCAGGCAAGAGTACTGGAGTGGGGTGCCATTGCCTTCTCTGAGATATGCTATAGTTTATTCAACCACTCTCCATGTACAAGTACATTGTTCCCAGTATTTTTTAATAATTTTATTTATTTATTTTTGGTTGTGCTGGGTCTTTGTTGCTATGTGGGCTTTTCTCCAGTTGTGGTGAGCAGGGGCTACTCTCTAGTTGTGAGGCAGGGGCTTCTTACCGTGGTGGCTTCTCTTGTTGCAGAGCACGGGCTCTAGGGCGTGGGCTTGAGTAGTTTCAGCATGTGGGCTCAGCGGTTTGGCTCCTGGGCTCTAGAGCACAGGCTCAGTAGTTGTGATGCGGGGACTTGGTTGCTCCCTGGTATGTGGGATCTTCTCAGATCACGGATCAAGCCTTGTCTCCTACATTGGCAGGTAGATTCTTTACCACTGAGCTACCTGGGAAGCCCATATTGTTCCCAGTATTTTGCAATTAAGAAGTAATGCTTCAATGAAAAACCTTTTGCATATGGATTTTCACATTGTTGGAGGTCTAGCTTCAGGATAAACTCCTAGAAGTGGAGTTGCTGGGTTCAAGGGTGAGCATGTATTTAATTTCATTCGGTATTACCAAATTTTCCTGGAGAGAATTGCACCAATTTGCATTCCCATCAGCCATGTATTCCAGCACCTGTTTCCCTTCAACCTGGACAGCAGAATGTGTTGTGATTTTTTTTTTTTTGCCAGTCTGAATAGGTGAGAAATGGTACCTATCTCAGCATTATTTTCAGTTGCCTTTCTCTAACTGTGTCCTTGAGCATTTTTTTCATATCTTTTCTGGTAAACTTTCTATTCATGCCTTTACACTTACTTTATTACTGGATTTTTTAGTTTTGTTTTCAGTTTTTAAGAGTTACTTATATATTAAGGTATTAATATATAAGTGGTATTATGTTTGTGGTATTATGTTGAGACTATTTTCTTTCAGTTTGTCAGTTATCTGTGGACTTTATGTGTCATGCAAAGTTTTAAAATTTTCATGTGTGTGTATTAGTTGCTTAGTGGTGTCTGACTCTTTGCGACCTCATAGGCTATAGCCCGCCAGGCTCTTCTGTCCATGGAATTCTCCAGTCAAGACTACCGGAGTGGGTAGCCATTCCCTTCTCCAGGGGATCTTCCCAACCCAGAGCTTGAACTCAGGTCTCCTGCATTGCAGGCATATTCTTTACTGTCTGAGCCACCAGGGATAAATTTTCACATGGTCAAATTTATTGATCTTTTCTTTACATCCTCTGGGTTTTGAGTCATAGTTAGAAAGCCTTACCCAATATCAGAGTTAAAGAGGAAGTCCCCCATGTTTTCTTCTGGTCTTTGTGTGTTTTAGCTTTTACACTTAGAGCCCTAATTCATGTCATTTATTCCTTTGCTGGGTGTGACATATGGATTTATCTTTTTCCAAATGGCTACCCAATTGTCCCCAGTACCATTTATAACAAAGTTCATTTTTAGAATGTATCAAAGATGGCATCTCAAATCACTGGGGTAAAGATGTATTTGTGTCTGTTTCTAAATTTCTGGTCTATTGCAATTTGTCTATTCATGTACCAGTGCCACCCATTTCTAATGACAGAAGCTTTCATTTTATTAATCTCTGCTAAAGCTATTTCCTCCTCATCGTTTTTCTTTTCCAGTGTTTTCCTACCTGTTCTTGCATGTTTATCTTTCCAGATGGACTTTTCAACTCAGATATCTTCATAAAACAGCTTGCTGGTATTTTTATTTGGATTGTATTGAATTTACAAATTAAGTTAGGGAGAACTGACATCTTTGTAATGTTGACTTATCCTGTCCAAGAATAGGAGAGTCTTTCCATTTGTTCTTTCAAGAAGTGTCTTTCAAGAAGGTTTTAAAATTTTCCACACGTATTTTTATGCATTTCTTGTTAAATTTGTTCCTAAGCATTTAATTTTTTTTTAATTGTGAAAAGGCTTTTCTCCACCTTTCTGACTTCTGTTTATTGTTTGTATATATTAAAGCCATTGAATTTTGTATTTTAATTTTGTATCCTGCTATTTCGGCGAACTCTCTTACTATTTGAATTAGTTTTATCATTGGTTCTCTGGGTTTGTTTATTTGTTTGTTTCAGATATAACATTATATGATCTGCAAATAGATATATATATTTTTTTCTTCTTTACTCGGTCTCAGGCCTTAAATTGATTTATTTTGTCTAGTTGTATTGGCTAATATCTCTGGCACAAGGTAGAATAGTGGTGTAGACAGCCTATTCTTTCCCTGTTCCTGATCTTCCAGTGTTTCTTGGTTAAATAAGATGTTGGCTTTGCTGCTGCTGCTAAGTCGCTTCAGTCGTGTCCGACTCTGTGTGACCCCATAGATGGCAGCCCACCAGGCTCCCCTGTCCCTGGGATCCTCCAGGCAAGACACTGGAGTGGGTTGCCATTTCCCTCTCCAATGTTGGCTTTAGGGCTACCTTTTACCATGTTGAGAACATATCCCTCACTTCCTATTTCACTGAGAGATTTTGTTATGAATTGGTGCTGAATTTTGTTAAAGACTGTATTGGCATCTATAGAGAAAAATCATTCGACTTCCTTGGTGGTCCAGTGCTTAAGACTCCATGCTTCCACTGCAGGGGCCATGGGTTTGATCCCTGGCTGGGAGTTAAGATCCCACACGCCATGAGGCAACTAAGCCTGCATGCCACAACTACAGAGCACCCCCTCCCCCGCAAATCTTTATTTTCCCCTTAGGTTCATTAGTATGGTGCATGCTTGTTATGGGTTGAATCATGTCCACCCCCAAAAGAAGCTGAAGTCTAACTCCTAGCGCCTCATAATGAAATTTGGAAATAAGGTCTTTTCAGAGATGACCAAATTAAAATGAGGTCATTAGGTAGACCCTAATCCAACATGATGGTGTCCTTATAAATGGGAACTTTGAACATGAGATAGATACACAGGGCGAACACATATGAACACAAAAGTGTAGATCATGGTGTTACAAGCCAAGGAATGTCAAAGATGGCCAGCAAACCACCTGAAGCTAAGGAGAAAGGCACAGGGCACAACCCTCAGAAGGACCCAGCCCTGATGACACACTGCTTTGGGACATCTAGCCTCCAGATCTGTGAGACAATAAATTTCTGTGTTTAAGCGGCCCATTTTGTGGTGGTTTGTCATGGCAGTCCTAGCAAACATATGCTATTAATGGATTTCCTAATGTTAAACCAACTTCATATTCCTGGAGTCAATCCCGCTTGGTTTTGGCTGGCTCCTAATAATATCCAGGATGCTAACAAAATATAAGTAGTGTTTCAGAGTAGCCTGGAATTGAGAGAAAGTCAGAGTCCATGGCTGTCCTTCATATCCCTGTTTTCCACGGTGTCTGCTCTCCCCTCGAGTTCAACATGGCTCTCCATTTCCTGAGCCCTCAGGAGAATACTGTTAGTTCTCTGTGTCCTGAAAAGTTCTGTGTGTCCAGCTCCACTCCTCTCCCTTGAGATCCCATCCCCTTGGCTAGATGGGTGTGGAGGAACTGGTTAATGAGGTTACCTGAGTACTCCACCCTAAGACACCAAGCTCCGTATTGAGCCATTCCCCTTGCCAGCAGGTTTCCTTTGAAAGTAAAAAGGTTAGTTGTTCAGTCGAGTCTGACTCTTTGCAACCCAGTGGGTGGTAGCCCACCAGGCTCCTCTGTCCATGGAATTCTGCAGGCAAGAATACTGGAGTGGCTAGCCATTCCCTTCTCCAAGGGATCTTCCTGACCCAGGGACTGAACCTGGATCTCCCACATTGCAGGCAGATTCTTTACCGTCTGAGCCACCAGAAAAGCCCATGAGATCTTTAAAAGAAATTACTGTTTATAAGAATTTCACTTGGGGGATTTCCCTGGTGGTCCAGGGGCTAAAATTTCACCCTCCCAATGCAGGTGGCCGGTCAGGGAACTAGATCCCTCACACCGCAACTAAAAACCCACGCATGCTGCATAGAAGGCTGAAGATCCAGCATGCCGCAGATAAGACCCGGCACAGCTAAATAAATGTTAACACAAAAGAAAAATTTCCCTTGGGAAACTCTGTTACATACAGGAGCAGTGAAGATACGGGTCTGCTGTCCTGCAGTACAAAAGCTTCTCTCCAGGGCTCTGGTGGGGAGGAAGCTATGAAGACCCGCAGAACTAGGAGGAGGGAACGAGCTCAGCTCTGGGTGACAGACACTCTCGAGAGACATGGAAAGGGCTGCCTTGTGAGGGAATGAAGTGCCCATTTACAGGAGGATGTAGCAGAGGTGGGGCAGCCAGCAAAGAGCCATCAGAGGTGAAGAGGAGGTGGGGAGAGAGGAGGAGGGGAAAGGCACAAGAGTGGAGTCAGAGTATATAGGATCCCAGGTCTGCTGTTTCCTAATCCTGTGACTGGGGCATCTCCCTGAGGCTCAGTTCTGTCATCTGTAAAATGGGGCTAATGAGAGCTCCTGCCAAGGGTGGCTGTGAGAATTAAATGGGAAAAGCGCCTGCACTGCAGGCCCCGTGATGGCACCACTTGGTGAATCAGTTTATAGCAGCCAAACAGCAGGGACCTGGAGCCAGAGCATCATCAGAGCCCGTCATATCCTCCCACTTTTTTAGGGAGACCAGGCTCTTCCTGGCTTGTCTGGAAACCTCCCTCCCAACCCCCAACAAGAGCAAGGCCAATGCCTCTCCCACTTCACCAGACTGGATGCCCTGGACAGGTCACTGTCTCTCTCTAGATCTCTTTCCTCATCTGCTAGAGAAGGTGGGAGCTGCCAGAGATGGGCTCTGGGGTGGGTCCTTCCAGTTCTAACATCCTAGGATGGCTGGGCTTCTGAGAAGCCGTGTGTACATGTCTCTGCTCCTGGGGACCCAGTGTCTTCACAAAACGAGGGGTTTGGGCTAGATGAAACTAGTATCAGCTAAGCCCTGTTGAACACTAACTCTCAGCCATCGTCCACTCTAGGGGCTTTATGTGACTCAGTCCATTTAATCCCCACAGCAACCCCGTGGGGTGGTGCTACTATCATCATTTTATCGGTGAGGTGACTGGGGCACAGAGAGTGTGGGTCACTTGTGCAAGGTTACACAGCTAACATGAACCCAGGCGGTGAGTCCAGAACACATTCTTGCTGCAACCACCACGGAACTTTGTATTTCAGAGTGCTGTGGCTCTAAGACTCTGAAATACATAAGGGAGGGCTAAGCATCCTGCGAACTCTACCCTTGTGAGGGCTGAAGCAGCCACATTTTCTCAGCCAGGACCCCAGCTTCAGTTATGAACATGTGGGAGTTGCCCAGCCCAGAGGCAGTGCTGCTTAACACCCTACATGAGGGGCCCACCGCTTACCTATACCTTATCATCACTCACTTCTGCTAGAAGCCCATTTTACAAACAGAAAAACGAGGCTCTGAATGGATGGTGGACTTGTTTGGATCACACAGCCAGTAACTGGCAGAGTGAGGACCCGAGCCCAGAGCTCCCTGGCTTCACCAAGTACTGTCTTTCCTAGAACAAGCCTCAGCCTCACCTGCCTGCAGACTCCACCACTAACCCCAGAGAGGCAGCATGAGTTTAGGGCCCTGGAAGAGACACAAGTGGCCAGGTGGGGATGCTGAAGTGGGGGTAGGGCTTTGTGGTGGAGACATGGCATCAGGGCCAAGCCTGATACCAAGATGTGCCATGTACAGAGGCAAGGAAGAGCCTTTCAGACTGTGCAGGTCCCCATTAGACAAGGTCTGAGTGTAGGGAAGCTGGGAGCCCTTGAGAAGAGCACTGGGAACCCTTGAGAGGAGCACTGAGAGCCTGGGAAGGCTGCATCCCAGGGCAGGGGCAGTGGAGTGGGATCTGCCTGGGACAGTCAGGCAAGGGCATAATCCTGGAACATTGCTCTGTGGCAGTGGGTCATGGCTACATATTTGCAAGGCTCTGTAAAGGGCTGGAGCTACACCTGGGAGTGGGGGGATGTCTAGGAGGCCTGGGACAGAGGCTATGAAGAGGCTGGGTGAGTCAGAGTGACTTAGAGGTAGATGACATTACCCAAGACTGGGAACACTGGGCTTCCCAGGTGGTGCTAGTGGTAAGGAACCCACCTGCCAATGCAGGTAGATGTAAGAGATGCAGGTGTTATCCCTGGGTCGGGGAGATCCCCTGGAGAAGGAAATGGCAACCCATTCCAGTATTCTTGCCTGGAGACTCCCAAGGACAGAGGAGCCTGGCGGGCCACAGTCCATAGAGCCGCACAGAGTCCTACACTACTGAAACGACTTAGTGTGCAGGGGAACACAGGAGGGAGAGACGGTGGGTCTGAACTTCTCCATCTTCGAAGTGGGCTGACCTAAGCCTCCGATGAGCCTAATAAACACGTCTGTCCTGCCATCCCAGAGCCCCTACTGTGTGCCAGGACTGGTCACTCACAAACCTTCTCTATCTTATTTGGGAAATATGTCCCTCCTTCTGTCCTCCCATCATTGCACAAGTAAATAAATACTCGATATTGGTCTGGAACGTTCCAGCTTTCCCCATTTGACAAAGGCCCTCTTTGCGCCTCCAGGGGTCTGGATCTGGCTCATCCATCCTGAATTTTGGGGATTGATATGGACATGAAAAGGGTCTTTCCTGGTGGCTCCCACTGGAAAAAAATCTGCCTGCAATGCAGGAGACCCAGGTTGGTTACCTGGGTCTGGAAGATCCCCTGGAGGAGGAAATGACACTCAGCAGTCTTGCCAGCAGTCTTGCCTGGAGAAAAACGTGGACAGAGAAGCCTGGCCGGCTACAGTCCATGAGGTCGATAGAGGTGGGACGACTGAGTGCCTAACAAACACGGACATGGAGATGCGGAAGACATGGGTGCTCGCCTCTCCGGGTCCTTCTCCCAGCCCCCTGCCTCAGTGCCAGCCTCGGCTGGGCCCTGGGGGACTCCTGGAGATGTAGGGAGGAAGGGACGGGAGAACAAGGGCCCGATCAAGCGGTCAGGGGCCGGGCTGTGCCGCGCGGGCCCCCAAAGCCTCTCCTACTTTCCAGCGGGAACTCTGCAGCCACCTCACGCCCCGGTCGCCTCGGTGCTCAGCACCAGTTCGCATGGCATCAATCCTGTCCCTCCAGCCTCGCTGGAAACCACGCCCCCGTCCCCAGCTGGGCGGAGGCCGCGGGGCGGGGCGGGCCGCCCGGGGAGTCCTAGCTCGAGCCCCCGCCTCAGGCCAGCCCCAGCCGATCGCGGGCCCTAGCCGGAGGCCACTAAGTGGGGGGAGGTCCAGCCTCTGTTCCGGTGCCGGCGCCGAGCGCTGCATCCCCGAATCGCTGGACCCGCGGCGGCGCGGCAGGTAGGAGACGCTGCGCAGAGGGAGGCGTGTGCGAGCGCGCGGGTGTTCATGTGTGTTTCGGGGGTGTGTGTGTGCGGGTGCACTGCGGGGCAGCGCGAGCCCTTTGAGCAAGAATCGGTGGGTGTGGGGGTGCACACCCCGCCGCCGGGGAGGAAAGAGGTGAGCGCTGTCTTTGAGGCCTCGGGGCTGGGCACGAGGACCGCCTGGATCCGCCCGGGCCCCGGAGGCTCTCCCCACCCCCACCCGCGGCGAGGGGCGTCTTCCCACTGCACCGGGGTGTTCCGGAGCTGTTTTCCTAGTTCATACCAACTAGGGGTTAGCTCTCGGGGCTTGACTGGCTCTTCCCCTCCTCTTCCTCAGAATTCCCTTTCCTGTCCCTTCCCAGACCTCCACCCTTTCAAATTCGACCACCCCTCCGGGGTGCCTCCCCATCCCCAGTCCTTGGCGGCTTGGGAAAAGGGGCAAGGCCAAAGCCGGTTCCCTTCCTGACCCTCTTGTCAGGTTGAATAGGGGCCTTTTCCCTGGGCTACAGGGCTTGGGTGTATGTGTGAGGGGCCGGGGAGGCAGGCAGAACTGGGGGAGAATGGGTCTTGGGCTTCTCGGAACATGCCTCCCTCCTTCAAGGTTGGGAGTAGGAGGAGACCCACCAGGGTTCCAGAGGTGAAGCAGGACGGGTGATTAACAGGTGCCAAGTTCTCTCCAGGCTTCATTTCCTGTGGTGGGAGTCAACCCAGACCCCACAGGGTTGAGGAGAGTAGGGCTCAGAGGGTGGAGGCTACTCTTCTCTCAGGACTGCTAAACCAGAATTTTGTACCTGAGTTGGCCTGGCTCTCAAATCAGAATCCTTTCCTTGCACCAGCAGCTAGAGAAAAGTGCCAGGGCGATTATTTTTAGGATTCTGGGGAGGGAGAAATCTGGGCAGACTTCCTGGAAGAGGGAGTTTGAGAGTGGGGCTCAGCCTACCCGTACTTGTGTGAGGACTCCTGAGGGAACTATTGTTCTGCTGCAAGGATTGAGACCCTCCTACCCAGGGTCTTTGGGCCTGGCTTTTGCTGCGGTCTGGAGTCCCGCGGTGGGAGTGGGGAGGCTTGGCTGCTTTCCCTGCTGAGGATGGGGCATGGTGGACCCAGCTGTTGCTGCTTCAGGCCAGAGCTGGAAGCCAGGACATCGAGGTGCTTCGGCGGGGTCATTACCCTGAGGAACCTCTCTTCTGACTGATGAAGCGGATGGGTCAAACCCGGAAGCTCCTGGCCAGAGTTACACCCAGTGCTGGGAGCCAGCCCCTGCCCAGGAGCTGGGCAAGGTTTCACTGTGAAGGATACATCAGTGCTGGGTGCTGAAGGATGAAAAGTTCACCAAGCAGAAAAGAAAGGGCAGGGCACTGCAGGCCTGGGGATAGATGAGTGAAGGCCTGGAAGCATGCAGCTGCATGTGGTCAAAGGTAGGGGCAAGAATGACAGCGAAGCGTGGCGTGCCGCAGTGCATGGGGTCCCAAAGAGTCGGACATGAGTTAGGGACTGAGCAACGACAGAAAGGGGCATTAGATCATCAGATGTGTGACCCTGTGGTGGGTGAGTTGCACTGGAGGCCAGTGAGCAGAGGGCCAGAGAAAGGAGAAGCCCTCTTCTCTTTCCCCTTGCCTCTCCCCTTCCCAGCTCCCCACCCAGACTTGGCTTGGCACCCAAGGAGGGGATCTGATAGGGCTTCCCATGGGAGAGGGGTGGAGCATGGGGAAGAATGTCTGAGGAAACCCTTTCTGAATTGGGGCCACCACTGGGGTGGAGCAGGTTTGGAGAAGTTGATGAGGTGTGAGAGGCCTGTGGGTTTTGGGGGTTGGCGGAGGTGGGGGAGGGGTGACGTCCAGAACACTGATCCCAGACCAGTGCTGTCTCTGGCTACTTCTGCCCTTGACTTCCCTGCAGGCTCCCGGGACAGCCCTGAAGCCCTGGTCCCTGATTGGGAGGCCCTCTTGGAGCCCCCAGTGGGTACTGTAAAACCTGCCTCCATGACCTCTCCTACCTGCAGGGCCTGACGTTGTGTCAAGCTTCCTCCAGCCAAGACTGGCTCTGCACGTGACCTTGAGGCAGGGAACTTCCCCTGTGAGTCTCAGTTTCTTCATGAGTGAAATGGGGATAAATGCTGCCTAAACAGGGATTCAGGGGTTGATGATGAAGTTAATTTGTATCACTGAAAGTGCATTACAAAGTACATGGTGTTTGTCATTATAACTAATAATAACTAACCGCATCGTTTAGTCCTTTCTTCCCTGGGGGAGGAACAGCCCAGAGGAAGGAGGGGCCGACTCTGGGAGAAGGGCGAAAGGGAAGAGGAAGCCCCTCTTGGCTTCTGTGGTTGGAAACTGTGGCCCTCTCACCACACTCCCGTGGGTGGGCTCGCTCTCCAGGGCCAGGCAGGCAGGAGGTCTGTCTGCTGCCGGTCTTCTCGCCTCACCCCAGCCTTCCTCTGCCCTCCCGTGTACTCTAGTGTTCTGAGTGCCTTTAAAAACCCCTCCACCCCACTCCTCTAGCCCCTCCAGAGACCTCTTCTGCCCCTTCATGCCTTCCCTTTCCACTCAAAACATTCGTTGACTGGCAATAGCCTCCCCCTCTTTCCCCCGGGCCTTATCTTCGGGGCCCCCCACCCTGCAGCATCTCCTCCTCCCTGGGTTGATGGTGATGGCTTGGGATTGCCTCACTCGCTTTGGCCTCAGCCCTTGCTTTTCCCTGCTCGCTAACGGCAAAATGGGCCAAGTCCCATTGGGGTTCTAATCCAGGATGTTTTAGGAAGCTAGCCTTCAGGCTTGGATGTAGGAAATTGCGCAATGTGAGCGTTTGCTTGCCCGTAATGGCCTGAGTTCCTGCTCCCCGTTCTAATTGCTCAGGGATGTGTTTCCAGGGACTCTGGCTTTCCCGAGGCTGGGCGTGTGAAGGAGGGTGCCACTGGCTGAGGCGTGTGGCCTGTGGGTGTGGACTGTGGTTTTTTGCCACAGTCGTGGCTGTGGTCAGCTCTGGGACAAGGGGGCTGGTGGCCAGAGCAGACCAAGCCCATCCATTGGTGCCCAGCTGGCCAGCACTGTCAGGGTGTGCCCCGATGACCTCAGGACCTTGCAGCCCAGGGGACAAAAGGCAGACCGTCTGGTGGCCTGATCAGCCAGCCCCAGCCTCAGAGCCCACTGCTGGGTACTTCTGCCAACAGGGTGAGGTGGTGGCAATCAACTGGTCTGTTACTAATAATAGTAACTAAGACACTGAAGTTTGGGGGTGAATTTCTTTTCCATGGGAGCAGTTCAAGGAGTAACAGCTTCATCCTCACTCAGTTCCTCCAGCAGGAGAGAATATGAGGCTGCATCCCTAAAGGAGCTGTATTCATCGTATTCATTGCCTGTCACTGATGTGATAAATTAACACAAGTTTAGTGGCTTAAATGGAGTAGGAAATGGCAACCCACTCCAGTGGGTTGCCTGGAAAACCGCATGGACAGAGGAGCCTGGTGGCTGACAGTCCGTGGGGTCGCAGGGAGACGGACATGACGGAGACACACGCACATACACACAGTGGCTTAAAACAACACAGATTTATTCTCTTACTGTTTTGGAGGTGAAAGGTCTGAAAGAGTCTTAGGGGCTAAAGCTAAGGTGTCAGGCTAATTCCTTCTGGAGGCCCCAGGGCCGCCTCTGTTCCTTGTGGCTGTCCGTGTTCCTCGTGACCCCGTCACCCCATCTCTCTACTTCCCTAGTCCCATTGCCTTTTCCTCTTTTGGAGTCAGATCTCCCTCTGCCCTCTTCTTAAGGACACCTGTGATTACATTTAGGATCTCCCCAGATAATCCAGGATAATCTCTCCATCTCAAGTTCTTTAATCACATCTGCAAAATCTTTTTTGCCATAGAAGGTAACATTTGCAGGTTCCAGGGATTACGGAGCTGGCATTTGGGGGACCCGTCATTCACCCTACCACAGGAGCCAACTGCATTGTCACTGCAGGTCCCATTCTCAGAGATCCCCCTCCTGGGCACCCACAGCCACTGGGTCCCCCCTGGGGGTCACCCTCAGCGTCTGTTACCCCCTCAGCCTAGAGTCTTTGGCTGGCAGAGCCTGGGCTACAGGACCTCTGGGGCAGTGTGCCGGTGTGTCCCCAGGGGTTGCCCCAGTGACCGGGCCCCATCCCGGGACCCTTAACATACCAGCAGGTTAAGCCTTCCAGCATCCTTGCATGTGTGCTGAGTGGCTGACTCTGTCCGACCCTATGGACTGTAGCCCCCCAGGCTCCTCGGTCCATGGGATTTTCCAGGCAGGAACACTGGAGTGGGTTGCCATGCCCTCCTCCAGGGAATCTTCCTGACCCAGGGATCAAGCCTGAGTCTCTTACGTCTCCTGCATCAGCACCGCTGGCACCCCTGGGAAGCCCCTTCCAGGGTGGAGTGCATCTCAGACATTCATTCGTTAACCCTAGTGTCACTTGATCCCTGCCATCACCGGGGAGGGCCAGGCTGGGAGCTCATTTTGCCGATGAGTGCATCAAGGCTGACTGGGGCTAAGTCCTGCTTATAGGAGAGAGGCGTGAGGGGAGCCGGAGTCTGGTCAGGTTGGGCCGTGGAGCAGAAGACTGCACAGATGAGCAAGAGCCCTGAGGCACAAGGAAGGTAACCGCTGTGCCCCTCCTGGGCCTCTGTCTCCCCATCTGAGGATGAGCGTGCGGATGGGACATTCTGAGACTGAGTCTCCGTTTGGGCACAGGGAGGAGGAGGCGCTGGCATTGGGTTCAAGGCTGCCTTGGGCGAGAATGTGACATGGGGCAGAGCAGAACGTGGAGCCCAGAGGTGCCGCCAACAGGTTCCTTGCCCCAGAATGAGATGAGTTTGTCATTTGGGAGGTGGGGAGCCTCCTGGTGCCTCCACGGAAGGATTTGCAACCAGCCTCTCAGAGAGTGCCTGGCTGTGTGCTGTGGACCCTGCCCCACTGTTGGGTCTCCATTTGGTCTCTCCAGCCAAGGCCATGCTCTACGGGCCGTTTCTGAAGCCCGGTCTCCCTGGCTGCCTCCTGGCCTCCTTTCCATCCAGCTGTCTTGTAAATTGCTTCCTGGCACCCTCGCTGGTCTTTCAGGGCCCCCATGACCCTGCTGTGGCAGTGTGGCCTGAAAGCTCCTTCTTTCTTCCTTTCCCCCACGCCCTGTCCTCCAGCCTTGCCTAAATGTTTGTCTCCTCCCAGAAGGTTCCATCTTCCTCCAGACCTTCCGCTTCTGTCTGGAAAAATTGCAGCCCACCCTTGGAACTCCTGCTTTGATGCTGCCTCCTTCGTGAGGCTTTCTAGCCCCATCTGAATGAACCACTGTCCTCGTAGAGAGCTCTCTCCACCCGGTGCTGGGGTCACTGTCCTCCACCAGGGTGACTTCCCAGACTGAGCCTTGTCTGACTCCTCCTTGCCGCCTTGGCCAGAGCAGAGCAGATGTGTGAAGGGTGAAGAGGGGCATGCAGCTGACTGGGACTCCCTGGGACTGATGAGTGAGTCACTGTCTTTGCTGGAGGGAGGGGGTGCTGGGCCAGGCAAAGCAGAGCTCTGGTGTGAGACGGGCCCCTGACTGTCCTGAATGCATTTATTCTGTCTTGGAGCCCTTGGAGCTCATCTGTGTGATGAGAAGAGTAGAGCTCATTTCTGAGGGTGTGCAGGAGCTTGACTCAGGAATTGAGCCTCAGTTTCCCAGTCTGAGAAATGAGCACCATCCCCACCAGGTTTCCAGCCTTGAGTTTTGGAGGCAGGTGGTGCCAGAGGCTGAGACTGCCCATGCAGGAAGCAGGAAAAGAGGCTACTCTGGTGACAGACAACATAGCTCATTGGAGAAAAGCAAGAAGTGTTCCCATTCAACAGTGAGAGCCTGAGGCCAGCGAGGGCAGGGCTGGCCTGAGGTCACACAGTGCTGGAGAGCTGAGGCAGCTTTAGTGACCCGATCAAGTCTCATTATTGTCAGGTTGCCTCCCTCATGTTTAGTGAGCAGCACCTGTGACCTGCAGGCCCAGGGGTCTCCTGAGCCCACCCCCTCTCCCCAGTGGAAGAGAGAAGGGCAGCAGCGCAGGTGCTCAGCTGCACCCGCCCCCTCCGCCCCCCCCACCCCGCCGCCACCC
>SJYC01106865.1:0-77179 GCA_006408675.1 Madoqua kirkii | reverse complement strand
GCCTTCCCCACCCTGGCTCCTGAGAGTCTCTTCCTGGCTCACATTACTGCTTCAGCATCTGAAGCTCGACATCTCCCCTCCACAGCCCCGTGGCTTCCCCAGGGAAGGCCCATGTCCTGCAGAGCCGGTCCTGCTAGCTTTCCGCACTCTGAGGATCTGCTTCCACCTCGCCGCGCCCCACCCCCTCCCCTCCACCTTCTGGCTGTTAACCTGGGGCTCTTGTGCCCTCCCTTTATCTGGAGTGCATCCTGCCCCTCTCCCCTGCCCATCCCCGCCTAGCCTTCCAGCCCAGAGACCCCACCATCCTTCCCTCCCCTACTGCATGACTTCTGGGTGCCCTGACCAGTGTTTCCTGCTGAATCTTGGTCTACGCCTGTCCCCTGTGTCCCTCCTCCTGGGGACTGGACTGTCTGGGGGATCTGATCCCCTCCTGTGAGCTCAGGACCAGCCCAGAGGGATGCCAGTGAAGATGAGAACATTCATTGACTGTTCCTGGAATTGTAAGATGCAGCTCTCTAGCTCTTCCCTGGTCATATGGCCAAGGGGCCGGGGCTCTGTGTTCTGGAGTGGGATGTGGTGGGAGGTTGAGGAAGGGTGGGTGTGCTTAGCCTGTTGGGCATCCTTGGCTCCTTCAGCTGGCCCTGGATCACTCTCGTTCTGCTGAGCCACGCTGCAGCATGGGCACCCACAGAAGGGTGTGGGGATGGGGGCCCAGAGGAGGGACCCCCCCCACCCCCAGCAAGCCCTCTTGCAGTCTCCTTTTCGCTCCCACAACTGGCTGGTCCCCAAGGACGGGTGGGTCTGCCTCCCACCCAGCTCTGGAACGTGTCTGCTCTCATTCACACATGAGCACACAAGCTCTCTGACCTGCTTTCTGGTTTTTCTGCCCCGATCTCGTCCTTCCCTAGTACCTTCTCCGTGTGGCAGCAGGTGGATCTCAAGTCCCTTTCCTGCTCAGCACCCTTCCCAGCTCTCCATCAGCTCTGGATGAAGCTGGATCCCCTTCCAGGACCTCTGGCTGGGTTCCTGGGCAGCCTTGCCTGTGGTCTCCTCCCGCAGCCCCACTGCCTCCCGCAGCCCCACTACCGCCCTGCCTCAGCTCAGTGCCTGCCCTCGGGCCCCAGAGCAGCTCCTGAGCGTGGTGCCTGATTGGCTGGTGCTCCGTTCTCAGCTTTGGAGTTGTGTGTCCAGTGGGGTGTGGGGCTGCCACACCCACCTTCTGGGTCCTCTCTTAGGGCTGAGTGCTCCAAGGGTTAAAGCCACAAGTGACCTGTGAGACGGAGAAGGAGGCTCACAGGAGGTCACAGCCTGTGCATGAAAAGGCCAGAGGCCAGGACTCTGGCCCAGCCTGGGCTTTTTCTCTTCTGCATACCCCCTGGGTCATCTTGGGTGCCAGGCAGGACCCTACACATATGTAATGTCCAGTCTGTCAGGCTGGGCTGCGAGGGACCCAGAACTGGTGGGATCCGGGTCACTAGATTCAGCAAGCCCTTCTTCCTGGGATATTGCGCTGACTTTTTCTGTTTATGATTTTTATTAAATCACAACTGACCTACAGAGCGATGCACAAGTCATAGACACACAGCTCTGTGACCCTTCCATGTGGCCACCACCCAGATCAAGGAGCAGTGTTACTGGAATCCCAGAAGCCCCCTCTTGCCCCTTCCAGTCACTACCCCTAAGGGCAGCCGCCACCCTGCCTTATACTCACCATAGGTGACTTAGGGCTACTTTCCAATCTTTCATCAGTGGAATCACAGCATTGCTTAATAATTTGCCCATTTTCACTGTGTGTTATATTCCATTAAGCACCAGATTCATCCTTTCTTCTGGTGATAGGCATTTGAGTTGTTTCTAATTTTTGGCTATAAGAAATACTGCGCTAAACATTCTTGTATTTTTTGTTGTTGGTGGTGAGTATGTGCATGTGTTTCTGTTCAGTGTATACTTATGAGCAGAATTACTGAGTGATTAAGTATGCATTTGTTCAGCCTTAATTAATATAGTCAAACGGTTTTGCAAAGTGGTTTTACCAGTTGACACTCTCACCACCAATGTGGAAAAGCTGGACTTGGGAGAGAGAGTGTATGTGTGTGTGTATGTCCCTTCCTGCAGCCGTTCTGATCAGGGAATAATGGAATCTCACTGTACTTTTAATTTGTATTTCCTTGATGATTAGTGAAGTTGAGCACTTTCCTTTTTGTCTGTTCACCGTGTGGATATGCTTTTTCTAATGTTTTCTGCAAAAAGCTTTGTTGTTTTACCTTTCAGTCAGATTTGCAGTCTGTGTGAAATTGCTTTTGTGGATGGTGTGAGGTTGGGGTCACAATGAAGCTTTTCCCACAAGGATAGCTAGTTGACTGAGCGCCGTGAGTTGAAAACATCATCCTTTCACTAAGGCACTGTGACATCACCTTTTGTCAAAATCAGAGGAACTTTCTAGTATGTTGCCTTGGTCTCTTTGTCTACCCTGTGCCAGCCCCACACTGTGTCAGTTGCTAGAGCTTTTGAAAGGTCTTGTTAACCGTGACTGTGGGTCCTCCAGCTTGCTCGTCAAATGGCCTTGGCCCTCCAAGTGCTGGCTCTGTTATCCCACCTCTCAGAGGCAGCCCCACGGCTCAGAGAGCCCCACTTTCCCCTGCCGCACAGCTCTGGAATGCAGTCTCCAGGCGTGGTGTAATTCTGAGGTTCCCGCCTACACCACCAGATTTCTTGAAAGTTTCCTTCTTCCTTGATACTTTTTAAAGGAAACCCGTGTGTTTACTGTAAATGGAAAGTCAGTATTTTTCTCCATAAGTACAAGGTAACTGGAAGGATCTTGAAAAATAAATTAAAACAAGAGAAAAATCGATTCAGTTCCAGCCTGGTGCTGTTGCTCTGAGTCTGGGCCTGGCTCCTCTTGTGTTAAGTAAATGAGCAAGGGCTGTGAGGGAATCAAGTTTTGCTGGACCAGACTGAGTTCTTGCAGGGAATAACTTTCTTACTGACAGTTACTGCCACATGGGCTTCCCTGGTGGCTCAGATGGTAAAGAATGTGCCCGCAATGCGGGAGACTGGGTTCGATCCCTGGGTTGGGAAGATTCCCGGGAGGAGGGAATGGCAACCCACTCCAGGGAATTCTTGCCTGGAGAATCCCCATGGATAGAGGCGCCTATGGCTGCAGTCCATGGGGTCTCAAAGAATCAGACACAGTTGAGTGACTAAGCACAGCACACAGCATTTTAGAACACCGCCTGAAATGATCCCAGTGCTAAGCCAGAGCATGCTTGGGGAAAGGCTGGAGGCTTGGGCTCCAGCTGACCGGCTGCAGGTTTTGTACATGCTCCTTGATGTCCTCATCTAAAAAAAATGAGACTAAAACTCTCTCCTGTTTTCCCCCTGGCTGCAGTGGCTGAACTGTCCAGGGAAGGCTCAGTGGTTTCGGGTCCCCTGTCCCCAGCTGGATCTGTGTGGCCTGCTGCAAGACGAGCCCTTACTCTGCCCATGTACAGCTGGCCTGTCCCCACCACCTCCAGCAGATCTGGCCAGCCCTCCCGGAAGGTAGTACACACTGTTTCCAAGGTGAAGCTAGACAGAGCTCCTGTAGGGCAGATGCCACCCTGGAGACTGGAACCAGGAAGGACTGACAGCAGCAGCTCAGAGGGGTTAGCAACTCGCCCAAGGATACACAGAGCTAAGACATGCAGCTGGGATTCAAACTCAGGAGTGGCCGTCGCATAAATGACCTACTGGAAGGCTGTGTTCTCTGAGCTCCCTGGCAGGTGGTCCTGTGCCCTTGTTCTGACCCAGGTCAGCACCCCTGGTCTCCGTCCACAGGACTTCACTGTGCCAGGCTGCATCTGAGTTGCCTGGTCCTTCTCTGCCTCTGAGACGTCGCTTGAGTGCTTCCCCCTGCCTGGAGTGGACTTTCTCTTCCGGAGTACAGCTGACTTCTGGGCCCAGGCCTTGTGAAGGCCTCTTTGCGTCCCTCTTGCTGGAACCTCTGAAATGACACATATTCTGCTCTGCCTGTGTCTGTGGGCTACTCTAGACCATGACGTTCTGTGGGGACAGGAACCCTGAACTGTTGGGACCTTCCTGTCTGGGGAGGCACATTGTAGAAGCGCCCCAGACAGCCTCGCTGACACCCCTGGGGGCACAGCATACAACGGACAGAAAGTGATGTTTCTGTTTCATGCGGCCCTGTCTCATTTGATCCTCCCAGAGGCGTTGGTGCGTTATCTCTTCCTCTCAGACCAGGGCCATAAAGACCAGAGAGGCGACATGGCTTGTCCAGCTTTCACAGCTTAGGGGGACCAGCCAAGAGCACCAAGGCTTTAGCCTTATCTTCCCCGGACAGTCAGGAGCAGGGGGAGAGAGAGAGAGAGATAGAGGCCCCATCTACTGAACCTTGGTCTTCAGGAGACCTAGAGCTGGTGCGGCTCTGATGTGGCAAGCTGGTCTCCCTTGGGAGTCCTAGCCCCTCTTTGAACCTGTTTTTCCCATCTGCGAAGGAATTCCTCCTGCATTACCTGTGTTGGCGCATTCAGCCCAGTTTCACTGAACCTGCTCCCTAAGGTTGGACATTAGGGACACAGAGAGGAGCTGGATGTGGGCTGTGTCCTGGAGGGCTGCAGGCTGGGAGGCAGATAAGTCCTGTGCAGATGGGGTAGGCAGCAGGTGCTCCAGGACTGTGGAGGTGGAAGGAGGGACAGTGTCAGGCATGTGGGAGGCACTTGGGCCAAGTTTTGACAGGCGACCAGGAGCTCTCCAGGTGTGCCTGTGTGGATGGAAGAGTGTGTCCAACGGCCCTGAGTGGTCTGCGAGGAGCTTGTGGGAGCTTAGACTCCAGGTGGAGAATTGGGGGGCCAGGGCTTGGGGAGACAGGCAGGGGCAGAGGGAAGAGGGCAGGCTAGCGGGCAGTTAGGAGGCTCGGGCTGTCCAGGTAGTGCCTCCAACACAGTGTAATAGTGCAGAAGACAGGACGTGCCCCCGGCTCAGACCCAGAGAGCAGAGGCTGGGGTTTGGAAGCTGGTTTGCCTGGTGGCTGGTTTATCTGTGCCATCAGTGGTTATGCCTGGAACTACAGGGAGGAGGCAAAGCTCAGAGGCTTGGGGTGTTGACCCAGTGGATGGAGTGGGAGGTGACCTTGGGGCAGGGGAAGGGTGCAAGAGGGCAGTCGGCCGGAAGTGTGGCCTGTGCAGAGGCCAGGGCCAGAGAGGCTGGCCTAAGGAGGCCAGGGTCAGCCTGGCGGGCAGGGGTGAGGCTGGAGAGACGGCTGAACTGGGTCAGACCCTCCGCCAGCCAGGCCTGGCCCCTGATCTCCTGGCTCTGGGCCCGGCCGAGCTTTTCCCCTCTCGGCCTGCACCTCCCTTCTATCCTCAGGAGCAAACCTTCCCAGCGTGTTGGCTGCTGCGAGGCCTGGAGGGCGGCCAGAACCCTCACTCTCCACTGCCTGGCTGTGTGACCTCAGCCAGCTCGCGCCTCCTCCCTGGGTTCTCTGGGCTCTGAACACTGGAATTGCTGGAGCTGATTTCTGGGCTCCTGCTTTCAGCTTCTTTGATCTAATTCTTGCAACTTAAATTGCTTCCTGAGCAGGTCCTACCGGAAACTGGGATGCTAATGGCGCTCCTGGTGGCTGTGTGCCAGAGCCCCTGGCTGGCTCTCCAGGCTCACGTCTCTTTTCTGCAGGCCTCCGAAGCTGGGAGGGTGGGTGAGAAGGGACAAGGTAGAGGGATGACCAGAGAGGGTGAGGGGTTGGCCTGAGGTCACACAGCAGTGGGACAAGCGGGCCCAGTATGATGTATGGGCAGAAGATGAAGCGGCTGCGGGTCCAGAGCAGAGGACGAGCCAGCCCTCGACCCTCGGCAGGCAGGGACCGTCAGCCCTGCCCTCCCTGCCCACCTGTGTCCCGCCCTCACTGCCCAGTCTCACCTCCTTCCTTTCCTGTCTCTCCTCTCAGTTGAATCCCTTCATCTTTCCCTTCCCGCGGGCCTGGCTAAGCCAGGGTGTGTGTGGGGTGAGCCCTGCCCAGCCTGGCACTCAACTCCTTTCTCCTGCACTTTGGGGTCACCAGGCCAAGGTGGAGCCTCCAAAGTCAGAGGATATGGGTTCAAGTCCAGACTCTGCTGTGGAACTTGGGCACGTCGCCTCCCTGCACTGAGCCTCAGTTCTCTCTTCTGAAAGATGGCAACAGTGAAAGGCCTACCCAGCGGATCCTAAATGTAGACCTCTAGCCAGGTGCTTTGCACACGGCAGGTGCCAGAGACACGAGGGTCTCTCCTGAGAATGAGCGGGGGCTTGTCTCCTTCCTCTTCTCTCTGGCCTGCTAATCAGTCTCCTCAGCCTTTGGTCAGTTATACTGGCATCTTCCAGTTACTGAGGCAATACTGTTCCTAGTATGGAAGTGGGAAAATGGGGAATTAGAGAGGCTGAGTGGCTTGTTCAAAGCCTCACGGTGGGCAAAGGGTACAGCTGGGACTGACAACCACATCAGTCGGGCTCTCGAACTCATGTCTGCCCTAGAAGCCAGCCCGCCTTGTCTCAGGTTCCCTCAGCTATGCTGGGAAGTCGGGGCCTGTGTCTTTGGGGAGTGGGGCTTATGGTGCTGCCCTGAGCAGGCCGCATGGTAAGTAGGTTCCGGGGGCTGTGGAGCTGCCAGATGTAGTCTGAGCTACACGGGCAGAGATGGGGTTATCTGCCAGGCGCCTGGCTGTCCCAGCATCTGTCAGGGCACTTTGCTGCTCCCTCCTCACCCTGAGCCCTTTCCTGGCCACGTCAGTCCAGTCTGTGTCTCCTGCATTTGGTCAGCACACAGCTGCAAGGTTAGGGAGCTGGACTGCGGGCGCTGAAGGGAGGGTGGTCGTGGATCAGCGCCCTCTGCATCGGGATCGCACGTGGACTCAAGCCCAGACTCTGCCGTGGGATTTGGCCCTTGTAAGAAATGGAGCCACTGGTCCTCATCTAGGGGGGCCTAGGTGAAGGGTCTAAGCTGAACACAGGGATATCAGGGTCATTAGCCAGAGGAGGTGAGCGTGGTGTAGCCCTGGGCTTGGTGTAGCCCTTAGGGAACCCCCTGAGGGGGCTTCCGTGGTGGCTCAGACAGAAAGAATCTGCCTGCAATGCAGGAGACCCAAGTCCAGTCCCTGGGTCGGGAAGATCCCCTGGAGGGAGGGCATGGCAACCCACTCCAGTATTCTTGTCTGGAGAATTCCATGGACTGAGGAGACTGGCAGGCTACAGTCCATGGTGTTGCAAAGAGTCAGACACGACTGACGACTTAACAGTTTCTTTGAGGGGGCAGGGAGGTCATAGAGGGAGATGGCTCAGGACCAGTGCTAGACATCCTCGAATTTCAGGAAAGGAGACTGACTGTTTAGGTGTGTGAGGTGCTACAGGGTCTGGGAGGCTGTGTGGGAGAGTCTGGCTTTGGAATTGGAAGGTCACAGGTGGTTGAGGCTCGTCAGGGGAGGTAAGATCACCAGGATTAAGGAGAGTGCTCCCTGCGGGACTGGAAACCTTGATTCCGGAAGTGCGGTTAAGAAGTCGGAGAGCCCTGGAGGGAGGAGGCTACGTGATGACGGCTGGCGGCTGGCGGGGTCTCCAGGGCCGAGGGTTTTCCACACAGGACGGAGATGATCACGTGACTCTGGGGGCTTCCCTGGTGGCTCAGACGTGTTACGTAGTTAGAATAGGGAAAAGGAGTCCAGAATAGCAGTGGCTAAAAGAGAAAAGCCCGTGAAAATAGAACAAAGGAACAGACGGAACAAATAGACGGAACCTCGGATAGAACAAACAACACTCTTGGCTAACCCAATTTACGCAGGGCAGGCCCCGGGGTGGGACAGGGGGAACAAATAAAAACAGGAGCCAAAGGGCTGGGGCTCAGCGCTGAGCCCTCCCCCCCACCGCCCGCTGGGGCGCTCTTCTTTTTCGTCTTTGGGTGGACATGCCCTCACGCTTCTAGGATGGATTTTCCTGTTATTATCTAAATAAAATGGAGCTGTAACACTGATTCGCCTAAGAGCTATAACACAGTCTGTTCGAGACCCGAGCGCTGTGACATGGTCTGTTCGAGACCCGAGCGCTGTGACATGGTCTGTCCAAGACCCGAGCGCTGTGACATGGTCTGTCCAAGACCCGAGAGCTGTGACATGGTCTGTCCAAGACCCGAGCGCTGTGACATGGTCTGTCCGAGACCTGAGAGCTGTGACATGGTCTGTCCAAGACCCGAGCGCTGTGACATGGTCTGTCCGAGACCCGAGCGCTGTGACGTGGTCTGTCCGAGACCCGAGCGCTGTGACGTGGTCTGTCCGAGACCCGAGCGCTGTGACGTGGTCTATCCGAGACCGGAGCGCTGTGACGTGGTCTGTCCGAGACCCGAGCGCTGTGACGCGCCGAGCGCTTTGATGTCCATCACTCACTCCACGCCCTTGTTGTGATGAGAAAGAACTGAGGGGACGTAAAGAATCTGCCTGTCAATACAGAAGACCCATGTTCGATCCCTGGGTCAGGAAGACCTCCTGGAGAAGAAAATGGCAACCCACTCCAGTATTCTTGCCTGGAGGATTGCATGGACAGAGGATCCTGGCAGGCTACAGTTCTTGGGGTCGCAGGGTCACACACAACTGAGCGACTAACAACACTTGCTGAGGGTGTGGCGCCGGCCGGGGCTGCTGGGTCACCGCTTGTCTGACTCTGCCCGGGAGGTCTAGAAAGGCTGGTGGAACAGAGAAAGGGGGGGCATGGGTGCGTCCCGGCAGCCCTGATCGCCATTGTGTTTACACCCTGTTGGCCTGTGGGCCTGGCCTTACTGCTGAGCATCACAAATAAGGAAAATCAGGCTGTGGAGTCAGGCCAGTCATTGCTCTTCCTGCTTTGCTTCTAACAGCTGTTTGACCTCGGGCAGGTCTCTTCCCCTCTCTGAGCCTCAACTGTGGCTCGTACAGTGGGGATGAAGATGCCCACTCTCCAGGGTGGTGGGGCGGGAGTACTCGGGGACCACCTCCTTCAGGGTCCTGTGGGCCTCAAGTTCTCAGAAGTGCTGATCTGATCTGATCTTCTGTCCTTCCAGGTGCCCCGAAGCTGCCCTCTGCTGCCTCGTCTCAGCCTCGCCTCCCGGGGCAGCATTCACCATGTTCTCCTGCGTGAAGCCCTACGAGGACCAGAACTACTCGGCCCTGAAACGGGCCTGTCTGCGTAGGAAGGTGCTCTTTGAGGACCCCAACTTCCCCGCCACCGACGACTCGCTCTACTATAAGGGCAGCCCAGGGCCCACCGTTAGGTGGAAGCGGCCCAAGGTCAGTGTCTGGTCTAGTGGAGCTGAGACAGGCAGTCCAAGACCCACCTAGTCTGCAAAGGACAGTGGATGGCTGGGAGGGGTCACTCCGAGGCCCCAGATGACAGAGAAAGTGGAGGGGGTGACGCAGGGCCTTCCTGCTGTCAGATTGCATCTGGATAGGGAGCCAGGAGTTGTCCCATCGCTCAGTCATGTCCCACTCTTTGCAACCCCATGGACTGCAGCACGCCAGGCTGCCCTGTCCTTCACTATCTCCTAGTTTGCTCAAATTCATGTCCATTGAGTCAGTGACACCATCCAACCATCTTATCCTCTGTCACCCTCCTCTCCTCCTTAAAGAATCTGCCTGCAATGCAGGAGACCCAAGTCCAGTCCCTGGGTCGGGAAGATCCCCTGGAGGGAGGGCATGGCAACCCACTCCAGTATTCTTGTCTGGAGAATTCCATGGACTGAGGAGACTGGCAGGCTACAGTCCATGGTGTTGCAAAGAGTCAGACACGACTGACGACTTAACAGTTTCTTTGAGGGGGCAGGGAGGTCATAGAGGGAGATGGCTCAGGACCAGTGCTAGACATCCTCGAATTTCAGGAAAGGAGACTGACTGTTTAGGTGTGTGAGGTGCTACAGGGTCTGGGAGGCTGTGTGGGAGAGTCTGGCTTTGGAATTGGAAGGTCACAGGTGGTTGAGGCTCGTCAGGGGAGGTAAGATCACCAGGATTAAGGAGAGTGCTCCCTGCGGGACTGGAAACCTTGATTCCGGAAGTGCGGTTAAGAAGGCGGAGAGCCCTGGAGGGAGGAGGCTACGTGATGACGGCTGGCGGGGTCTCCAGGGCCGAGGGTTTTCCACACAGTACGGAGATGATCACGTGACTCTGGGGGCTTCCCTGGTGGCTCAGACGTGTTACGTAGTTAGAATAGGGAAAAGGAGTCCAGAATAGCAGTGGCTAAAAGAGAAAAGCCCGTGAAAATAGAACAAAGGAACAGACGGAACAAATAGACGGAACCTCGGATAGAACAAACAACACTCTTGGCTAACCCAATTTACGCAGGGCAGGCCCCGGGGTGGGACAGGGGGAACAAATAAAAACAGGAGCCAAAGGGCTGGGGCTCAGCGCTGAGCCCTCCCCCCCACCGCCCGCTGGGGCGCTCTTCTTTTTCGTCTTTGGGTGGACATGCCCTCACGCTTCTAGGATGGATTTTCCTGTTATTATCTAAATAAAATGGAGCTGTAACACTGATTCGCCTAAGAGCTATAACACAGTCTGTTCGAGACCCGAGCGCTGTGACATGGTCTGTCCGAGACCCGAGCGCTGTGACATGGTCTGTCCGAGACCCGAGCGCTGTGACATGGTCTGTCCGAGACCCGAGCGCTGTGACATGGTCTGTCCGAGACCCGAGCGCTGTGACATGGTCTGTCCGAGACCCGAGCGCTGTGACATGGTCTGTCCGAGACCCGAGCGCTGTGACATGGTCTGTCCGAGACCCGAGCGCTGTGACATGGTCTGTCCGAGACCCGAGCGCTGTGACATGGTCTGTCCGAGACCCGAGCGCTGTGACATGGTCTGTCCGAGACCCGAGCGCTGTGACATGGTCTGTCCGAGACCCGAGCGCTGTGACATGGTCTGTCCGAGACCCGAGCGCTGTGACATGGTCTGTCCGAGACCCGAGCGCTGTGACATGGTCTGTCCGAGACCCGAGCGCTGTGACATGGTCTGTCCGAGACCCGAGCGCTGTGACATGGTCTGTCCGAGACCCGAGCGCTGTGACATGGTCTGTCCGAGACCCGAGCGCTGTGACATGGTCTGTCCGAGACCCGAGCGCTGTGACATGGTCTGTCCGAGACCCGAGCGCTGTGACATGGTCTGTCCGAGACCCGAGCGCTGTGACATGGTCTGTCCGAGACCCGAGCGCTGTGACATGGTCTGTCCGAGACCCGAGCGCTGTGACATGGTCTGTCCGAGACCCGAGCGCTGTGACATGGTCTGTCCGAGACCCGAGCGCTGTGACATGGTCTGTCCGAGACCCGAGCGCTGTGACGTGGTCTATCCGAGACCGGAGCGCTGTGACGTGGTCTGTCCGAGACCCGAGCGCTGTGACGCGCCGAGCGCTTTGATGTCCATCACTCACTCCACGCCCTTGTTGTGATGAGAAAGAACTGAGGGGACGTAAAGAATCTGCCTGTCAATACAGAAGACCCATGTTCGATCCCTGGGTCAGGAAGACCTCCTGGAGAAGAAAATGGCAACCCACTCCAGTATTCTTGCCTGGAGGATTGCATGGACAGAGGATCCTGGCAGGCTACAGTTCTTGGGGTCGCAGGGTCACACACAACTGAGCGACTAACAACACTTGCTGAGGGTGTGGCGCCGGCCGGGGCTGCTGGGTCACCGCTTGTCTGACTCTGCCCGGGAGGTCTAGAAAGGCTGGTGGAACAGAGAAAGGGGGGGCATGGGTGCGTCCCGGCAGCCCTGATCGCCATTGTGTTTACACCCTGTTGGCCTGTGGGCCTGGCCTTACTGCTGAGCATCACAAATAAGGAAAATCAGGCTGTGGAGTCAGGCCAGTCATTGCTCTTCCTGCTTTGCTTCTAACAGCTGTTTGACCTCGGGCAGGTCTCTTCCCCTCTCTGAGCCTCAACTGTGGCTCGTACAGTGGGGATGAAGATGCCCACTCTCCAGGGTGGTGGGGCGGGAGTACTCGGGGACCACCTCCTTCAGGGTCCTGTGGGCCTCAAGTTCTCAGAAGTGCTGATCTGATCTGATCTTCTGTCCTTCCAGGTGCCCCGAAGCTGCCCTCTGCTGCCTCGTCTCAGCCTCGCCTCCCGGGGCAGCATTCACCATGTTCTCCTGCGTGAAGCCCTACGAGGACCAGAACTACTCGGCCCTGAAACGGGCCTGTCTGCGTAGGAAGGTGCTCTTTGAGGACCCCAACTTCCCCGCCACCGACGACTCGCTCTACTATAAGGGCAGCCCAGGGCCCACCGTTAGGTGGAAGCGGCCCAAGGTCAGTGTCTGGTCTGAACTGGAGCTGAGACAGGCAGGCCTAGACCCACCTAGTCTGCAAAGGACAGTGGATGGCTGGGAGGGGTCACTCCGAGGCCCCAGATGACAGAGAAAGTGGAGGGGGTGACGCAGGGCCTTCTTGCTGTCAGATTGCATCTGGATAGGGAGCCAGGAGTTGTCCCATCGCTCAGTCATGTCCCACTCTTTGCAACCCCATGGACTGCAGCACGCCAGGCTGCCCTGTCCTTCACTATCTCCTAGTTTGCTCAAATTCATGTCCATTGAGTCAGTGACACCATCCAACCATCTTATCCTCTGTCACCCTCCTCTCCTCCTGCCTTCAGTTTTTCCCAGCATCAGGATCTTTCCCAATGAGTTGACTCTTTGCATCAGGTGGCCAAAGTATTAGAGCTTCAGCTTCAGCATTAGTCCTTCTAATGAATATTCAGGGTTGATTTCCTTTAGTATTGATTGGTTTGATCTCCTTGCTGTCCAAAGGACTCTCAAGAGTCTTCTCTAGCACTACAGTTCGAAAGCACTGATTCTTTGGCACTCAGCCTTCTTTATGGTCTGACTCTCACATCCAGGCACGACTACTGGAAAAACCATAGCTTTGACTGTAAGGACTTTCGTCAGTAAAGTGATGACTCTGCTTTTTAGTACGCTGTCTAGGTTTGTCACAGCTTTCCTTCCAAGGAGCAGGTGTCTTTTAATTTAATGGAGTCAGGAGAGAATAGCCCTCAATTCTGTAGCCACCACTGCCCAGCCAGGACCTCACCCCCTCCCTGGGCCTCAGCTTCCTTATGAGGGAGGTGAGGCCCTCTGTTCTGCCGCCCAGGGTTGTTTTTGGGATAAAAATGAGGTGATGTGAATGTGACGTTTTTCTAGTACAATTAGAGTGACATTCAAGTAGAAGAAATTTACTTTGCTGATTATTGTCAGTGATTTTTGTAGCGATTTTGAAATAGTTACTTGCTGTACATGGAAAACATTTTATTATGATGGTTAATCAGTAATAATAGCAGTAGTAAAAAATAAAAGTACTTCATAGACTTGTTGTGAGCGTTTAAAGAGATGATGCATGAAAGTCTGGCATGGGGCCTGGCACCCATGAGACAGCTGTCATCATCTCTGTTGGAATTGGTGAATTATGGAGCATCTGGCTGGCGGCTCCCTGTGTCTTGGCCTGGGTCGTTGAGGCTGGAATGTGTTGAACAGAAGTATCTGGCCTCATGGCATGCTCTCATCCTCTTTAACCATGATTCCTGAGTGTGAGAGTGGGTGCCCCAGGGGCCTGGGTGACGACCGAGAGGCTGCTCAAGGCCACCGCCCCAGGCCCCTCCCCGTGCTGCACCACGAGCATCCTCCCTTCAGCGCCTGCAGCCGTGCTGGTGACACAGAGTTGTTCACACCAGGGGGACTCCGTGCTGGAGACAGTGATGGACCTGGGTGCCTGGAGCCAGGGAGACCCCTCCCTCCTCTCCGTGCGGTACTCAGAGGTGCTCACAGGAGGCATCGCAGAGCTGAAGGGTGAGAGGGTATGGTGTGAGAAAGACCTGAGCTTGAAGTCCTCAGGCTTATTTGGGACTATCGTGGGGAGGGAGTAAGGGGAGAGGAGGTCTGGGGCCCTGGGCTTGGTGGAGCTGAGCCACGCCAGCTGTGCTCTGAGGCAGCGGGAATCACAGGCCAGATTCTCAACAGCATTTTCACGGCAGATTTGCACTTTACGAAGTTCCCTCCAGGCTCCTGGACGTTTGGGGAAAGTGAAATTTAGTTTTTAATGTTCTTCTCATAGGCTAGGCTCTCAAGTCCCTTCTAAGGCAGAAAATCCTGTTTTCTTGGACTAGGATACTTACGAGGTAGTGAAGCTGAGTCCAAGAAGGGTGGGCACCTGCTTCGATCACTCAGGGAGCTGGGAGCAGAGCCAGCCGGGGACCCAGCAGTCCTGCTTCCCCTGGCCCACCTGCCCAGTTCCAGAGAGAGCCTCCCTAGTGTGCCAGGGACTTCCACACCATGAGCTGCGCTGCCTTGAAGTTCTCTGAGCTCCCAGCCGCCTCCTGGCTGGCCTCGGACTCCTGTCCTTGGCGCACCCCCAACCCCCATGCCTCCTCCCTCCTCTTTGTTTGGTGGGTGGGAAGGAGGCCGGCCTCACAAGGCCTTTGTGAGGATTTCGGTGGAGGGGAGACACTGGAGCCCTCTGCCCTCCTCTGACCCGACTCCCTCGCCGCCGCCTGCTGGCCCTCTCCTGCCCTCTGGCCATCACCCAGGCATTGTAGATCCTGTGGCTCTGGAAGGAAGCTGCTGAGGCACGGTCGGCATGGTTGGGCTTGATACGGTGAGAAGAGGAAACGCCAGGCTGCCTGGGCTCAGCCGCCTCTTGCTGTGTGACCCTGGTGGAGTCACCTGCCCTCTCTGGGCTCTCTGCCTGTCAGTTCGGGAGTCCTGCCTTGCACACTCTCCTGCACTGCCCTCCTCACCGGGCGTGGTGCCCAGTCCTCCACAGACAGGCAAAGAGGAGGAACAGAGCTGCCCTGCCTGTCGAGGGCTGAATGTGGAGGCGGGTGACAGGCAGTGTGTGGTGGTTGGTATTGAGAAGGAGGTGACAGAGTGGGGGCCAGGGGCAGTTGTGGGGGGTCAGTTTTGGTTTAGAAGGCAGCTCAGGGCCAGGCACTGCTGAATGGTGTGCAACGAGGAGGTGAGACAGTGTGGACCCGGGTGTGAGGAATGGGCGTGTGTACACAGCCCTGCTCCACGCACAGGACACAGGACATAGGGTTGGGGCAGCCAGAAGCTGTGCCCTTGTCCCAGGTGGGTGTGGCGGGGCCAGCCTGGTGGGGTGACCATTAACTCGCAGCTGTTTGGCTCTGGGCCAGTGAGATGGAACTTTGGCCCAAAGCCGCCACGTTTCTATGCAGCTCCACTTCCTGGGTCCTGTGACCTGACTGTTTACAAGCAGAGCAAAAACCCAACTTTCTGGAAGGCCCGGGGGAAGCCGTTTTCACTCCCGTCCTAACCCCAGCTCCATCTCTTGATGTGAGTCTGGTACCCTTAGTCTGGTATTGTGGCCTTTCTGCTCTTGGGGATCTCCTCAGTCAGCCGCCTGCCTGCCAGCCTCCCTCCTCTTTCTCCCAAAATGGAATGAGGAAGCTGGCGTGGAGCCAGATGGCCTCAGCCCTACCCTCCAGGAGATGTGACCTTGAGCGAGTCGCTTTCCTCCCGGGGCCTCGGCTTCCTGCTCTGTGAATGGGGAGGAGTTCTTCCTTCCCCTGGTGTCTGGAGGTTGAGAGTCTTGAGGTACTTGTGCTGTTAGACACACCAGAGGCAGATGACAAACTTCCTGCCCTCGACCCACCTGCTCCAGCGAGCCTGGTGCTGGGCACCCGGAGTCGGTCCTGCTCAGAAGCCCCACCTCTTGTGGGCTCTCTGGTCCAATTCAGTTCCACCCGAGGCACCTGCCTTGGCCCACACCTCCTCCTCCTCCTCCCAGCTCCAGTGTTTCTTGACTCTTTACCATTCAATAAACATTTGCTGGGCGCCTCCCTCAGGGACCTAACCGGGGAGATGAGAGGAGATAAGAGACTGGGGGAGAAGGCCTGTGACTCCGGGGGAATCCCAGGGGGATGGGTAGATGGAGGGGGGCTTCCTCTTTTCTCAGCCCCAAGGCCTTAGTACAGCTGCTTCTCCACCCTGTGGGGTAGACCCCGCCATGTCCCCTCGTGCTCTGCCTTCCCCAGTCTCTGGGGATAAGAGATAAGGACCCCAATCTCAGGTCCTTTGGAATCAAGAAAGGGACAACTCCGGGTCCCACAAACAGACGTCAGTTTTGGAACCTCCCAGATTCTCGCACGGTGGCCTGGTGGTCTCCAGCCCTGTGTCTGGGGCTCAGACTCACACCAGCACCTGGAGGAGACCCTGCTCCCCGGCTGTGTGAGCAGTAGGCTCCTTTATGACGTGAGATGAGCAGTTTGTGCCGAGTCCAGCCACCGGGGCCTCTGCCCTGCCTGGGAACGACTTCTCCTGGGTGCGTGTGGGGTGGCCTTTGAGGAAGGGATTGCTGGGGAGGCGAGTCTGTGGCAGGGGTGACAGGGCATAAGCTGTAACCTCTGCCCTGCTTTCCATCCCAGGCAGAGGTCCCACTTTTCCTGGGCCTCAGTTTCCCCAGTTGTCTAATTGGTTCCGGTTATGATCTTAGATTCCGAGAGGGAGGTGACCAGGGTGAATGTGGGTGGACGATGAGAAGGGGTGAGGGCAGAGGGCTGAAGGTGCCCCGGACCTGCTGACTAGCTGCCCCCTCTTTCTACACCAGGCCTGGAAACCTGAAGTTCGGGTTCAGGGAGGAGGTGGTTATGGGCTGTGACCTGTGGCCTGTGGAGGTGGTCTCATAGGCTGGGAGGGACCAAGAGGTGAGAGGTGGCCACAGGAGCAGGGGCCCGGGCCCCAGAGAGAGGTCCATTGACATAGAGGAGCGGTCATCCCAGCCCCAGGGGTGGCCTGGCCCAGAACCTGCCAAGCCCTCTCCTGACACTGGCGGTGAGCAGAGCCTGGCCTGGACCCTGCCCTGGAGCTCACAGGCTGGTGGGGAGACTCCCAAGGTGAACCTCAGTGTGGGCAGCAATGGGAGGGAGCACAGGTGGCTGATGTTGTCAGAAGTGGCATCTGTCTCCAGATTGTGTCTTGGGGGGAATTAGGAGTTTCCATTCCTTTCCCCACTGGAGCCTCCCCGCCCTCAGTCCCCTCCATGCTTGCTCTGCCGGTGTCACCACCTCCAGGCAGTCTCCTCTGATCTCTCTCCGTGTTCCTGCTGTCACTGCTGGGCTCGTGTGGAGGGTTGCCCTCAGACTTCTCCTCCCGGGCCCTGCCTCTGGGCTGGGGATTTTCTGACTGGCTCTGCTCCGTGCCTAGCTGATGGCCCAGGACAGGTTGGAGGACAGACGTGGGTCTTGAGAAGTCAGGCCCAATAGTGACACGGGTGAGGGTCTGCGCTGCCCCTGATCCCTTGGGCTTATTGCCATATAGCAAGGCCCCCACGCTGGGCTGAGGACAGGTGCAGGGGGATGGGGAAGGGACAGTGGCTTTGTCACTCACAAGCCCTGGTCCAGATGGAGGCTCCGGAGCTAACTGTCTGGACTGGAGGCCCAGTTCACCTCTTCCTCCATGGCCTTTCACAAATGACTTAATCTCTCTGTGCCTTGGTTTCCTCATCTGTAAATTGGAGATGTTAACCATACCTATCTCACAGGATTGTTCTGCACAGCTAGGCACACAGCTGGTGCCCAGTCATTGCAGGCTGTTTCTGATTGTTCCGTTCAGGGTGTCTCCCGGTGGCCCCGGGTGTCTCCAGCCTCTAGTGGTTTCTCTCTTAAGCTGGCAGACCCACGCCTCTCCTGGTAACGGGAACACACCCTAGACCACCTCCTCCTCGCTGCTCCCTCCCGGACTGGAGGGTTTGCCCCCAGTCTGTGCTCCCTCACAGGGCAGGGCTGAGACTGGAGCCAGGACTCCTGACCCCCCAAGCTCAGTCCCAGGGGCCAGAGCCCTGTTCTGTGGTGGGAGGGCCAGGCAGGGATGGCTGGGACCTGCCCACAGGCTGCCTTGGAGGTGCGGCTTAGTGAGGAGGAGAGCTGTCTCATCGGTCCACTGGCCCCGTGATCCTGCACGTCACCACCCGCTGCCTGACCTTGGCATCCTCGTCTGTGGAATGGGTGGTCTAGTCTCTGGGCAGGGCCCAGCAGGGGGAGGGGTGCCTTGGAGATCACTTCCTGGGATGCCAGGCAGCAGCTGTCTTCCCTTGGTGGGGTATGACTGGGTCCTCCAGGTATGTAGCCTCCCTCCACACTTGTCCAGCTGACCCCAGGGAGGCAGATGCTGAGTCATGGCTTCCTCTGGCTAGGCTCAGCGAGCCCAGCTGGGCCTGGGAGATAAGATAAGGAGGGCTTCTGGAGAGCTCACTGTGTTTCCAGCCTCAATGGGTTTCCATGGCCTGGGGCAGTGTTACTCAGATCTGTTGCATCCTGCAGTCTATGGTCTGTACTCTGGGGGAGCTGCCTTGCAGCTTGGCCCTGGGTCACCCTGAAATCCCCTCTGGAGTCCTCATGCCCTTAGTCTGGCCCTGCCAAACTCTTGATTTTCCCAGGCAGAGGTGGCACCAGGAGTCCTGAACACCTTAGTAGAGCTGATAGCTCTTTGCCCCGTGTTCCCCTGCCTCAACCCACTTCAGTATTCTTGCCTGGAGAATTTCATGGACAGAGGAGCATGGTGGGCTACAGTCCATGGGGTCACGAAGAGTTGGACACGACTGAGTGACTAACATTTTCACTTTCCCTTTCCTCCTGCTTCTGTGACCTGTGGAGTCCTTACAAAGCCCTGCAAGCAAAATAGTTTGCCTCCTTTGCACAGGGCAGGAAGTGGAGGCTCAGAGAGGTTGAGCCACTGGCCCCAAATTGCACAGCAGGAATTTGAAGTCTGTCTTCCTGACTCTGCTACCCTCTGCTGGCTGCTTGCGGTAGGACCTCAGTAGCTCTGTGGACACTGAACTGGATTAGGAGCAGCCGCTGAAGTGTAAGCAGGCTTATGCTGTGTGGCTGTAACATGTTGTTCAACCTCTCTGGGCCTCAGTTTCCTCATCTGTAAAATGAGCACAGTGCCCACTTTTCAGGACCATGCGTGGTGAGGATAGATCATGGTGCCAGCAGGAAGGAAGGCATGCCCCAGTGTTTACCTCCCTATTGTCGCACCTCCCCTCCCCTCCTTGGAGAGTGAGCTGTAGAGTGAAGAAGCTGATGGGTGAGGAGGAGGGGTCTGAGGAGGCACTCTGGGGGTATCTGCTTAGTTCTGCTTGGCATCGGCTTGCTGTGTGCCCTTGAAAGTCACTGCCTCTCTCTGAATCTCCATTCCTTATCTATAAAATGGAATAGCAAGGCCACATTTAGAGGAGATATCTAGAAGAGGCAAATTCATAGAGTCAGAAAGTACATTGGCAGATGCCCCAGGGGCCAGGTAGGGCGATGGGGAGGGAGGATGGGGAGTTAAGTGTTTAATGAGGCTAGAGTTTCAGTTTAGGAAGGTGAAAAATCTGGCAGATGGATGATAGTGAAAGTTGCCCAGCAGTGTGAATGTACTTAATGCCTCTGAACCATAGAGTTAAATATTGTTAAAATGCTATGTTTTATATTATGTGGCTTTTATCACAATAAAAAAAAGAAAACATAAAGAAATAAAACGAAAACAAAACCAAGGCTGCACTGCTTGGATGGGGTGAAGGTCAGATGAGACAGTCCGAGGATGCGCCCAGATGGGCTCTGGACGGTCGCCTGTCTCCCGCTTCTCCCCGCCCTTTGCACTCATGTGTCATTTTGATACCAAAATGTTTCTGCCCTGTACCTTGCCCCACCTGGTGATCGTGGGCCCCGAAAGCTGGCAGGGATGGGCCCACAGGGCTGCTGGTGCTGGCGGATGATGGACACTGAGTGCTTGCTGGTCAGGGAAGACCACAGGGGGCAGGAGGAAGGTGGTGGCCCTGGTCCAGCCAGCCAAAGTCCTTCCACAGCATTTGCTCATCATCCAGACTCTGGCAGAGGAACAGAGCCAGGGGACGGGAGAAGGGCTTTCAGAGCGGCCCTAGGGGAAGCTGGGTTTGGAGAGACTTGACACAGGGCCCCAGCTGTCCAGGGCAGGCAGCGGATCTCCCACTCAGACAGTGAAGTCTCCTCTCGGCTTCTCCGCAGGACATCTGCGAGGACCCCCGCCTCTTTGTGGACGGCATCAGCTCCCACGACCTGCACCAGGGCCAGGTGGGCAACTGCTGGTTTGTGGCGGCCTGCTCATCCCTCGCTTCCCGCGAGTCACTGTGGCAAAAGGTGAGGCCTGGGTAGGGTGGGCGTGCTGGGGAGACTTAGCCTGGCGCCCTCACCACCAGATGGGGGAGGTGGGGCCTGAATGAGTAGGTGAGACTTGATGACAGCTTGAGTGGGGGTGGGGTGATGCTGGGGCTCCCAAGTATTGGCTGAACCTCAGAATTGCCTTCCCCTCCCCTGCCACTCAGGGGTGGGTGCTGGGAGTCTATAGCTCCCAATTCTGACACATTCCCTTGTGACCCTTGGGGGGCCCACGGTGTGCTTGGAGCCACTTGGTACAGTAGGCACCTATGAGATGTGGGAGCTGCCTGAGTTGTGCCATGTGGAGCCACCTCTACCTGGGGCTCAGGAGACCCGTCAGGATCTGCTGTGTACCTGGGTCAGTCCTTGTCCTTCTCGGGGCCTCACTTCTCACTTGTTCAGCGGGAATGATGCAGACCATCCCGTGTTGTGATTCATGGTTCCAAGCAGCCCTGTTTTAGACCAGGATGATCTGGTTTTTGGGGGCAAAGAATGGGCTCAAGGTGCCGACACTTTGCCCTCTTGTGGATGCATTTGGCGGTGCAGCTCAAATCCAACAGAGTTCCCTCCTGGGGAGGTGGGGGGGCTGGGAAGCTGGAGTTGTGATTGCTCAACAATCATTGACAGGGACTGCCTCCTGGGTTCCCACCCCAGCAAATACAAGTCATTACCCCTTTCTCATTCTTATCCTTCCTGCTTTTTTTGTAGAGCAGGGCTTTAGAGCACCGGGCACCTGAGTCTTCTGGGTTCAGGTGGGAGTCCCAGCCTCGCCATTTCTTAGCTTTATAATTAGCCGCAGGAGTGACTGAATTGAACTGAGCTCATCCAAAAAGCCGGGGTATCAGAGTAGCTCCCTCTCGGGCAGCTGTGAGGTAGGAGGCACTGCCCTTAAAGGGCCTTGCACAGTGCGGTGCTGGGGGAGCAGCGCCTGCGGGAGCCAGTGCTGTGATAATTCAGATTCCCATCCTGGGTACAAGCAGGGTGCAAGGAGCAGGTGTTTGTTCTTGTTGCAAATCGTCCCCCAGCCTCTAGAGGGCGCCGTGCCCTCACTCCAGGCTGGGACTGTCATAGGTGACCTGTTGTCACGTCTCCTGAACAGGGGTGTGACCTCTCACAGCCACCCTGAGCGGGCATGCCTGGGACCTGGCCCCAGTGGTCCTGTGGGATACAGGGAGCTTTTTGCCCTAGGGCCCTCGGCAGAGGCCACTGCTGAACCTGTTGACGTGGGCAGTCAAGGGGCATCCGAGCTGGGAGGGCCTCCGAGAGCCTCATGGCCCAGAGAGGGTGGGGGCCCAGTGCTGTTCTCTGCGGGGAGAGTTGCCCTTCCCCTCCAGGCTCCAGCCCCCTGCTCTGAACCCAGAGCAAGGTGTGCAGCCTCCAAGCCAGGGAGGGCTCAGTCTGGGGCTGGCGGTGGCTCTTGGGAACCTGTGGGGCTGGCCCCACGCCTCCCCTCTGCCCTGTAATTGCCTGTTATCTTTGATCTCCCCTCTTGAGGTGAGCTCCCCAGGGGCAGAGCTGGTCTAACTTATATCTTCTCTCTGAGCCCAGCAGGAGCCTGGCAGAGAGAGGGCTCAAGAAAGTTTTGAGAACTCAGCCCTTCCCAAAACTGTTGGACCTCATGACTGGCAAGCAGCCCCACAGCGGGCCTTGCTGTCTCAGGCTTCCTGGGGGCTTTCAGTGGGGCCAGAGCCTGGTCCTCTGTGTCCTTCCCAGGGAATGGGCCGTCTGGTTATTTGTAGAGAGAAGCCCCAGCTCGCTATGGGCCTGCCCTGGGTCTGGCCCCTGGTGAAGCTCCCCACCTTGTAAGTGGAAAAGGGGGCCCTGGACCCGCAGACAAGAGGCCTGTCACTGATGCTGTGTGACTGCGGGCAGGCCTGTGTTTAGCTCTGGGCTGCAGCTTCTTCCTGCAGGGTGTTTGAGGGCACCCCCCTGACTGGTCTGGAGGCTTTGGGGGTGGAAACTCCAGGAGCTTGGGTCCCTGGGAGGCTGGGGCAGGGCGGGCTGCGCTGGACTAATTGCGCTCTGCCTTCTGGTGCTGCTGTGGTGAGAGCCCCTGGGCCCTGGCAGGAGGCACGAGGCCCCGGGGAGCTCATTACTGTTTGCCTCCCGCCCTGTCCCTGCTGACTGGGCCTTGTCTGTTGTCACCCCACACTTGCTGGGCCTGTTGCCCTGCAGGGCCTCCTATCTGGTTTTTGGGGGCAAAGAATGGGCTCAAGGTGCCGACACTTTGCCCTCTTGTGGATGCATTTGGCGGTGCAGCTCAAATCCAACAGAGTTCCCTCCTGGGGAGGTGGGGGGGCTGGGAAGCTGGAGTTGTGATTGCTCAACAATCATTGACAGGGACTGCCTCCTGGGTTCCCACCCCAGCAAATACAAGTCATTACCCCTTTCTCATTCTTATCCTTCCTGCTTTTTTTGTAGAGCAGGGCTTTAGAGCACCGGGCACCTGAGTCTTCTGGGTTCAGGTGGGAGTCCCAGCCTCGCCATTTCTTAGCTTTATAATTAGCCGCAGGAGTGACTGAATTGAACTGAGCTCATCCAAAAAGCCGGGGTATCAGAGTAGCTCCCTCTCGGGCAGCTGTGAGGTAGGAGGCACTGCCCTTAAAGGGCCTTGCACAGTGCGGTGCTGGGGGAGCAGCGCCTGCGGGAGCCAGTGCTGTGATAATTCAGATTCCCATCCTGGGTACAAGCAGGGTGCAAGGAGCAGGTGTTTGTTCTTGTTGCAAATCGTCCCCCAGCCTCTAGAGGGCGCCGTGCCCTCACTCCAGGCTGGGACTGTCATAGGTGACCTGTTGTCACGTCTCCTGAACAGGGGTGTGACCTCTCACAGCCACCCTGAGCGGGCATGCCTGGGACCTGGCCCCAGTGGTCCTGTGGGATACAGGGAGCTTTTTGCCCTAGGGCCCTCGGCAGAGGCCACTGCTGAACCCGTTGACGTGGGCAGTCAAGGGGCATCCGAGCTGGGAGGGCCTCCGAGAGCCTCATGGCCCAGAGAGGGTGGGGGCCCAGTGCTGTTCTCTGCGGGGAGAGTTGCCCTTCCCCTCCAGGCTCCAGCCCCCTGCTCTGAACCCAGAGCAAGGTGTGCAGCCTCCAAGCCAGGGAGGGCTCAGTCTGGGGCTGGCGGTGGCTCTTGGGAACCTGTGGGGCTGGCCCCACGCCTCCCCTCTGCCCTGTAATTGCCTGTTTATCTTTGATCTCCCCTCTTGAGGTGAGCTCCCCAGGGGCAGAGCTGGTCTAACTTATATCTTCTCTCTGAGCCCAGCAGGAGCCTGGCAGAGAGAGGGCTCAAGAAAGTTTTGAGAACTCAGCCCTTCCCAAAACTGTTGGACCTCATGACTGGCAAGCAGCCCCACAGCGGGCCTTGCTGTCTCAGGCTTCCTGGGGGCTTTCAGTGGGGCCAGAGCCTGGTCCTCTGTGTCCTTCCCAGGGAATGGGCCGTCTGGTTATTTGTAGAGAGAAGCCCCAGCTCGCTATGGGCCTGCCCTGGGTCTGGCCCCTGGTGAAGCTCCCCACCTTGTAAGTGGAAAAGGGGGCCCTGGACCCGCAGACAAGAGGCCTGTCACTGATGCTGTGTGACTGCGGGCAGGCCTGTGTTTAGCTCTGGGCTGCAGCTTCTTCCTGCAGGGTGTTTGAGGGCACCCCCCTGACTGGTCTGGAGGCTTTGGGGGTGGAAACTCCAGGAGCTTGGGTCCCTGGGAGGCTGGGGCAGGGCGGGCTGCGCTGGACTAATTGCGCTCTGCCTTCTGGTGCTGCTGTGGTGAGAGCCCCTGGGCCCTGGCAGGAGGCACGAGGCCCCGGGGAGCTCATTACTGTTTGCCTCCCGCCCTGTCCCTGCTGACTGGGCCTTGTCTGTTGTCACCCCACACTTGCTGGGCCTGTTGCCCTGCAGGGCCTCCCCTGACCCGCCCTGTTTTCTTCGTGGAATGGGGCGGGGGGCACCCTTGCTCCCCATCCTGCCTCACACTCTGGGGCTGCTGAGCCTCAGACACAGGCACATCACGCCCTTGACACACGTGCCCCTTCCTCCAGGAAGCCACTCCTTTACCTCGAGTATTGGACAGAGCCTGGGCCAGCAGGCGCAGGAGTTGAACCGGCCAAACCTGGGTGTGATTCTGGTTGGGTTTCTTGCTAGTTGTATGGCCTGGGGCAGGTCACATTCCTGTGCATGACCTCTGTGTAAACCTGATCTTTCTAGTCCCCAGGGTGGTGGTGGGGTTAAAGGAACTCAAGCGCTGGGAGTGGGGGTAAGTCCATGGCATTTAGTGGCAACCTGTGTGCATTAAATGCCCACCCCGTCCGGAGCCCCTCCTCTAGGCTCCCACCTGTTTCTCTGTTCTGCTGGACACTTCCTGACAGCAGCACCCCCCACCCCATGGGCTCCTCAGTGGGGGCATTATTGCCTCCACAGCATGACTCTGTGTTCCCTGAGGGCAGAGCAGTGGACTTCAAGTGACCAGGCTTTGTGGACCAGAAGTCAGGATGTGAGAGTAGGGTGGGGCATTTGCCATTAGCCTGGCCTGGCCCACGCCAGGTGAGTTCACCTCCCCAGGAGCCTGGCTTGGGCGCAGGGGCAGGTTTGATCCCTGCGCTGAGCCATAGGGTGCCTGGGAGGACTCAGCTGCTCCCCTGGCCAGAGTAGAGCAGGAGGAGAAACTCAGTGGGGTGCCTGGGTGTCTGAGAGCAAGTGGTAGGAGCTGGGCATCCTGGGCCAGGTCCTGGGGGAGGCACCTGGTGGCAGGGCCGAGCAGTCTTCTGTGCTGTGCTAAGTCACTTCAGTCATGTCCGACTCTGTGCAACCCCATGGACTGTAGCCCACCAGGCTCCTCTGTCCATGGGATTCTCCAGGTACACATACTGGAGTGGGTTGCCATGCCCTCTTCCAGGGGATCTTCCTAACCCAGAGATGGAACCTGCGTCTCTTACGACTCTTGCATTGGCAGGCAGGTGCCACCTGGGGAGCCCGAGCAATCTTTTGGTTCCATTTAAAAATGTTTCCCCTCCCACACCTGCACTGCTATCTGAGCAGTCCCTGCCCTTCAGCACACGACAGTTCATTCATCACGTCGAAACTGAGCTCCAACTCTGCCTGTACCATTGTGGGTACCAGGGACAGGTACCAATTTGCCAAATTTGGAAAACTCAGCAGTGGCCACAGTACTGGAAGAAGTCAATTTTCACTCCTGTCCCAAAGAAGGGCAATACCAAAGAACGTTCACGCTACTGTACAGTTGCATTCATTTCACATGCTAGCAAAATAATCCTCAAAATTCTCCAAGCAAGTCTTCAATAGTATGTGGACTGAGAACTTCCAGATGTTCAAGCTGGATTTAGAAAAGGGAGAGGAACCAGAGATCAAATTGCTAACATCCATTGGATCATAGGAAAAGCAAGAGAATTCCAGAAAAAGATCTATTTATTCTTCATTGACTATGCTAAAGCTTTTGACTTTATGGATCACAACAAACTGTGGAAAATTCTTCAAGAGTTGGGAATACCAGACCAACTTACTTGACTCCTGAGAAATCTGTATTTCTCAGGAATCAGATCAAGAAGCAATAGTTAGAACCGGACATGGAACAATGGACTGGTTCAAAATTGGGAAAGGAATACGAAAAAGCTGTATATTGTCACCCTGCTTATTTAACTTCTATGCAGAGTACATCATGAGAAATGCCAGGCTGGAAGAAGCACAAACTGGAATCAAGATTGCTGAGAGAAATATCAACAATCTCAGATATGCAGATGATACTACGCTTATGGCAGAAAGTGAAGAAGAACTAAAGAGCCTCTTGATAAAAGAGGAGTGAAAAAGTTAGTTTAAAAACTCAACATTCAAAAAACGAAGATATGGCATCTAGCCTCATCACTTCATGGCAAACAGATGGGGAAACAATGGAAACAAAGATTTTATTTTCTTGGGCTTCAAAACCACTGCAAATGAAATTAAAAGATGCTTGCTCCTTGGAAGAAAAGCTATGACCAACCTCGACAGCATATTATAAAGCAGAGACATTATTTTGCCAACAAAGGTCAGTCTAGTCAAAGCTATGGTTTTTCCAGTAGTCATGTGAGAGTTGTACCATAGAAAAGGCTAAGTGCTGAAGAATTGATGCTTTTAACTGTGGTGTTGGAGAAGACTGTTGAGAGTCCCTTGGACTGAAAGAGATCAACCCAGTTAATCCTAAAGGGAATCAACACTGAATATTCATTGGAGGGACTGATCCTGAGGCTGAAGTTCCAATACTTCGGCCACCAGATGCGAAGAGCCGACTCACTGGAAAAGACCCTGATGCTGGGAAAGATTGAAAGCAGGAGGAGAAGGGGACGACAGGATGAGATGGTTGGATGGCATCACTGACTCAATGGACATGAGTTTGAGCAAGTTTCGGGAGATGGTGAGGGAAAAGCAGGCCTGGCATGCTGCGGTCCATGGGGTTGCAAAGAGTTGGACATGACTGAGTGGCTAAACAACAAAATGCTTGTGGTCCACTAGCGGCCTCCCCAGTGGCTCAGTGGTGAAGAATCTGCCTAATAATTCAGGAAACCCAGGCTTGATCCCTGGGTCAGGAAGATCCCCTGGAAGAGGGCATGGCAACCCAGTCCAGTATTCTTGCTTGGAGAATCCCATGGACAGAGGAGCCTGGCGGACTACAGTCTATGGTGTTGCAGTGAGTCCGACACAACTAAAGCGACTGAACACACACGTGGTCCACTGCACCCTTGACTATTCTCAGGTATCACGCTTGGCCTGTGCTTCTGTCCCCTGTGTGTGTGAGATGTCAACGGCAGCCTTCCTTCTCCCTCACTTCACCCCCAGCTACACTCACATACTCCATTTCTTCCGTTTGCCCACATATAATAGCTGAGCTCCTGGTTCCCCCTCAGGTACTGAGTATATCAACAGTTCTCAGATTCTTCCACGGCCTTAAGTCTCCTGGGGGAGGCTCCATACAGGTGTAATAAGTGGTGAGATTTTCATAGAGGAGATTCCTGGGCATGCGGCTGCCATGCGGTACAGGGCTGAGGCAGGGCCAGCAGGCAGGAATCATCTGGGTCAGTGATTCTCCCATCCAAGTACTAACCAGGCGCGACGCTGCTTAGCTTCTGAGATCAGATGAGATCGGGTGTGTTCAGAGTGGTATGGCTGTAGACTGGGTCAGTGATTCTCAGAACACAGTTCCTGGACTAGCAGCATCAGCATCACCTGGGATGAAATGCAGGTTCTCAGGCCTCATGAGAGACAGGTTAAATCTGAAACTCTGGGGTGGGGCCCAGCAGACTGTGTTTTGAGTCCTGCAGGTGACTGTGATGTTCCCTAGAGTCTGAGAATATGGATCTAGGTGAGAGACGGTGCCTGGGCTGGGGAGGAGAGCTTTCAGGGTAACCGACAGGTCTTGGCGGTGGGTATGGAGGGGTAAAGGTGAGGCCGTGTTGAGGAGGGCTTAGTGAAGTGAAGAGTGTGAAAGTGTTAGTTGCTCAATCGTGTCTACTCTGTGATCCCACGGGCTGTAGCCCATCAGGCTCCTCCGTCCATGGAATTCTAAAGGCGAGGATACTGGAATGGGTGGTCAAAACTCAAATTGGTGGGCCCCTCTGGTACTTGTTCCCCACCCCCTAACTCCTGCCAGGGGTTCTTCAGTCTCTCCCCACCGTGAGCACTTGCCCCCCACCTCTGGTCCTTTCACTGCCTGTAAGCAATGCTCCCCCTTCACAACAAGTCAGCTCCCGGCCCATCCGTGGTAGCCAGGGCGGTTGCCACAGCAATTGACATCAGCAGTTGGTCCCCAAGGAGCCTGCCGCCGCCCTGCCTGCCTGCAGCGCCTCCGTTACCACTTCTGCGACAAGCAGAGGAGATGGCGTTGGGGATCCCGCCCTCCTAGGCACCCCGTTTTGAAGACTGAGTGGGGCAGGGAAGAGCCAGTGGCAAAGGGGGCGGGGCAAGGGGAGGGTCAGTAGGGAGGCGGGGCCCCTCTTCGGTGGCCTCTTGGCTCTGGGGTGAGCCCCAGGTCCACTCGGCTCCCACACGGTGGAGGCGGCAGCAGCAGCAGCAGCAGCAAGTGGGCCATGGCGGAGGACCAGCCGAAGCCTTCGCAGCTCAGCATGCCCTTAGTCCTGGACCGGGACCTGACCAAGCAGATGCGGCTGCGCGTGGAGAGCCTGAAGCAGCGCGGGCAGAAGCGCCAGGATGGGGAGAAGCTGCTGCGGCCGGTCGAGTCCGTGTACCGCATTGACTTCATCCAGCAGCACAGGCTGCAGTTTGAGCGCTGGGATGTCGTGCTGGACCAGCCGGGCAAGGTCACCATCACGGGCACCTCCCAGAACTGGACGCCCGACCTCACCAACCTCATGACGCGGCAGCTGCTCGACCCCGCAGCCATCTTCTGGCGCAAGGAGGACTCGGAGGCCATGGACTGGAATGAGGCCGACGCCCTGGAGTTCGGGGAGCGCCTGTCTGACCTGGCCAAGATCCGCAAGGTCATGTACTTCCTCATCACCTTCAGCGAGGGCCTCGAGCCCGCCAACCTCAAGGCTTCTGTGGTCTTTAACCAGCTCTGATGGCAACTGCTGGTTGCCACCCCCTCCCCTTGCCCACTTGCCTGCCCCCTGCCCGCCTCCTCCACTCCAGGTGTGTTTGGGGACATTATCTTCTAGCTGCTGGCCTGTACTTGGCTTGGCCGGACCCGAGCCTGCGTCCTTCCTCCTTTCCTTTTCCTGGTGCTGATGCTCCCCGCTCACGGGAGGGAGATGCAAACTCTTCGTAGTCCAGAGGCTGAGCTGGCTGCCGCTGCTTCTGCCCTGGACCGTGGTGGCCTGGTCGGGGCCAGTGTGGGAAGATGAGAGGCCATGGGAGATTGCCTTCTCTCTGCTCCATCGCTGGGAGAGACTGAGAGAGAGACCAAGATACAGACAGCAACAGGCAGAGAGAGACAGATCTAAAGAACCAGCTGTCCGGCTTCCTCCAGAGATAGGGAGGCAGAGACGACAGAGCCGCCTCCTTGGAGAGTCTGGCACACAGGTCTTTGCTGCCCTCCTGGCCACAAAGCCTTTCCCTGGAGTCCACGTCCGGAGGTGAACACCCAGCCCGAGAGCCCAGGAAGGTGCTTCTCTGGGTACCTTGTGTGGTCCCACGACACCTTATACTTAACACATCCGGCCAGGGTGCTCTGGAGGCTGATTTGGGCACGGAGAGTGACTGGCATGCCGGGGGCTGTGTAGACAAACTCTCGTTCTTCTGAGAATGACTTCAGGAGGGGAGAAGTGAAGGGGAAGTCTGTCTATCCACACGTATACATGTATATCAAGAGGGATCATGCCATGTTCATTTGGATGTATTCTTTACCTGCCCTGTGAACAAGTCTGGCTTTAGATGACCTATCATATAATCACCCAGCTGGTTGCCTGGTGGCCTTTAGCAGGAGCTTGATCAGGGTGACCCCGGGGACGAGGTGCTTCTGAGCTGGGAGACTTGGAGGTTCAGGTGGTCAAGTGGGGAGCAGTATAGTAAGCAGATATCCCTCTGCCTGTGGGAGGCGGGGAAGCTGGATAGAGGGGACCCAGAGTCCTAGAGCTGGAGGCAGTAGCATCTCTGGGGCCTGCTGGGATGTCAGGCTCTTCCTGGCTGACTGTTGGGAGACGGTGAGTGTGTCGTCCCGGTGCGGCATCTTTGGTGGAGTCGAAGGGTGGGGATGGACATGGCCTGGGAGAGCAGTTGTGACAGCTGATGGTCAGAAATGGGCTGGGGGTGGCAGTGTGGTGTGACGGTGAAACACTGGCCTCAGAGGTTGCTGGGGGCAACCCACTCACCAGAGAGGGAAACTGAGGCACAGTTGCCAGCAGATTCAGTTCCAGTCTGCAAGCCTCACTCCCCTTCATGCTACACAGGCCCAGAGTTCTGGCATCAGCCAAGGGTGCCTCAGGAAGTGCCTCCAGTCCGGCACTCCCTGCCCGCGCCCCCGCCCCCGGCTTTTTTTTTTTGTCAGGGATGTGCCTGTGACAGTTTGCTCGAGAAGCAGAGCTGTCAGGGGTTGGAGGGCCCTGGGAACAGAGGCAGCAAGAGATGGAGGGTGAGAGCCAACCCCAGTGATCGGCGATGCTGGAGGGCAGCCCCCTCCCCGCCTTCAGAGGCAGGCAAATGGAAGCAGCTGGATAGGACTCTTCATTGGGAGGTTTGACTGTGATGTGAGCAATGGTTCATCCCAACTCAAAGCTCAGGGGTCTGTTCCGGGACATGCTAGGATTCCTGCGTGCTCTCTGCTGACTCTGAGACAGCCTGGAGGCCAGACCCCGGCAGATGGCCCAGCCCTTCTGTCTTTGCTTGACCTCTCCCTGCAGCTCTGGGGACCCTCTCGGTGCAGCCTGCTTGTACCCCCACCCCTACCACGTCTGCCCCATTCAGGTATGAGTGCCTCTGCCGTGGCCACTATGCGTCCCCAATAAAGCCTGTGTGCCCCGCCTCGTGGTGTGCATTCTCTTGTCAGGAGCCACCCCCTCCCTGGGCCCCCTCCACACCTGCCCTCTCCTCCTGCCGCCGCTTTCAGGGATGAGTCCCCGAGCAGGCAGGTGACTGGCCCAAGATCACATGTCAGGATGGAGTTTGAAACCAGGTGCCCTGACACTCAGCCAGGAACCAACACCCCTGACGGTTTTTTCTCCGGTGGTTCCCAGACCAGGCTCCACGTGAGGCCTCAGGGAGGCAGGGGGCGCCAAGAGGGGATGGGGGGAACTCACCAAGTCAGGCTCCATCTTGAGTCTCCCTCCCTTGAAGGGTGGCTGGGCAGGGGGCAGACGGGACAGGAGAGTGGCCCAGGTTTCATCTGGCCTCAGTCACTAATTTACTGCCTCTCCTCCAGCCTCATACTTGCTAAAGGGAACAGCCTGCTTCCATGAAGCCCTTGTATTCGTGCCCCGCTGACCAGATAAGGCCCATGTCACCGTGCCGCCTTAGTGCCCCAGCTGAGCCCGAGCCTCACTCTTAAGTGTTTGGACGGTGACAACAGAAACCCAGGGAGGAAGCTGCCTGCCCAAGGTCACAGCAGACGTGGAGGGGCAGAGAGGGTGTATGTGCAGACCAAGCTCTGGGTCTGTGGACCTTTGACCCCATGGCCCTGGCCCCCTGGAATGGGCAGGGGTGATGCCCTCATCTCACCGGAGGGCTCAGGCCCCGGGCGAGGTTGATTTCTCCCCAGAGGCAAGGTCAGGCCTCGATTCAGAGGCCACTCTTTGGGTTTTGCTTCAGAACACGCCCCAGTCAGGTCTCACAGCCATGTCTTCCTCCACCTCAGAGGCCTGCCCAGAGCAGCCGCTGTCCTGACTCTCTTCCCCAAGCCCAAGGTCCAGCCACAGCCTCCTCCATCCTGAAGATGCTTCTGGGAGGTGTGTGTGTGTTGGGGGGGTACCAGAGAGGAAACCAACGCTCCCGCTCGCCAAGGGCAGCAGTAAAGGCCTGGGTCTGTTCTGAGACTGGGCTGGGAGGGGGCAGGGACTGTGGAGTGCGGACGCACTTTCCGTGGGACCCGTGAGAAAGCCCCGGCAGACCTGCCCTTCCCTGAGCTCGTGCCTCCCGCTGAGCCAGGGTGAGGATTTGAGGGCCCTGCCTGGCCCTCCACCAGCCACCACCTCTGCGACCCCCGGAAACCTTTCCGAGTCTGTTTTCTCACCTGCCGTTCTGTGGCAGCTTATAATGGTACCTTCCGTGTAGGGTCGTCGTGAAGAAGAAATCATTTAGCCAAGTGCTGAGCTTCCTGAGTGGCGCACGAGCTTCCTCTCTGGGTCTGCTCGTTGTAAATACTTTCTCAGTCACTGCAGGCACAGGTCCTCGCTTTTCACAGTGATTCTGAGGAGAGTGAGAGGAACATTTACGAGGAAGAGCCATGCTGCAGAGGTGACAAGCATTGCCTGAGGCAGCCAGTGCTTCTGGCGGCCCCACAGGGAGGTGGCGGCCCGGGCAGGGTCCAGGCCTGCTCTGGTTGGACAGTGCGGTCTTGGTGGAGGGGAGTCTCTTCACGCCACCGGGCTCAGAAGGGCCCAGTGGAGGGGACCTCCTGCCCTCACAGTCTAGCCTGGGAGCCCTGCGGGAGGGGCCTGCCCCCGGCTCTCTCTGAGTATCTGGTTGGGCCCACTCTTGTGAACAGGGATCCCCAGCGCCCCCTGCTGGTGCGTCAGCGCTCTGCTGTCTGGGTGCTGAGCCACAGGGCTCTCCTCCTAGGGGGGTAGGGGTGGGGGTTACCCATCTTCCTGGCCTCTTCTTGTCATGGCATCTGAACCTCAGGAGTTTGAGACTCTTGAAATCAGAAGCTGAGAACTGAGAAACTTCAGATGCTCAGAAGAACCAGGGACTCTCGTTTTGAAGAGTTGAAGAGGCCTGTGGCTCACCTCACCCAAGTTGGGTAATGAATGCAGGAAAGAAACCCCACTGCAGTCCTGTGACCCGCAGCCCCACCATGGCTGGGGTCTCAGGCAGAAATCTGAGGGATGTTCCCTCTCTGCCACATGAGCAGATGCACACTCGCACGCACCCACGCTTGCACAGAAGCACACTGATGCACATACTGACTTTCACATACACATCATGCTTCTGTGGGCATTCACTCACTGGCCCAGAGTCCAGCAGGATTTGAACCCAGCCACTCGGGTCTGGGTGGGAGTCCCTCAGGCAAAGCCCCAGTAAGGAAAGGGGTAGGAGTCCAGGTGCCAGGGCACCAAGGGGCACTGGGGCACACCCGTTAGTGAGGCTTTGAAGTTTCTGGGTGATTCTGCAGTGGGTGGCTGATGGGTGTGTATGTGTGTGCTGAGTCGCTCTAGTAGTTTCTGACTCTTTGCAGTCCTACGGACTGTAGCCCCACTCCTCCATCCACGGGATTCTCCACACAAAAATCCTGGAGTGGGTTGCCATGCCGTCCCACTCCAGTGGGGATCTATCCAATCCAGGGGTCGAACCCATGTCTCTTATGTCTCTTGGATTGGCAGGAGGATTATTTACCTCTAGGGCCACCTATGTGTGAGGTTGCTTGCAATCCCACTGAGCTCTTGCCTCATTGCCTCGTTAGCCCAAGGAGGTAGCTCAGCCCTGTCAGGCCTTGTTTTTTCCCATCTGCCCAGTGGGCTGTTGTCCTTTCTCTTGGGAGGGAGGTTGACCAGGTCACCCCAAGGTTGCACACATCATGTACCCCACACACCAGCAGGGATGACCTCTCATGTGTGCACAGCCCTGCACAGTTGATGCATCTTAGTGCTTACAAACAGTCTTGGAAGGAGGGTAGGTAGATGTGGACTCCTTGGGAGATACAGAGTTAGAACTGAAAGAGTGTTCCAGGGAAGAAAAAGTCAGGGGCTCGTAAAGGCAAAAGCCGATTGTTAAAGGAAGTATTTGTTCTCAAGGGCTAGACTGTCACGAGTTGTTTTAGGGTAAAGGATCCAATAAGTATCTTTTCTGGAACACTGAGCAGACGTTCTGGATGGCTGCATTAAAACAAGAACTGGGCACAGTTCAGATTCTATGTGGGCAGAGCCATGTCTAAGTCACAGTTGCTCAGTGGCCTCCCAGCCCCGTTTTATTTTTATTTTTATTTTCCAGCCCCATTTTAGAGAGTGTTCCTAGGAAAACCAACTCCATTTTCATTTTTCCTTCATACCACTAGCGTGTACAAACTCCCCAGCTGGCCAAGGCCTCTCTGTGGCCAGCACTTGCGGATTTTCCTCCTGGGAAGACAGCCAGCTACGGAGTTGGGCCTAGCCACGTGGGAAGGAGCTTGGAGGAGGGGCTGCCTGAAGGTGCCCGAGGGGAAGGTGGGGTCAGGAGGCCCCTGCCAGCTGCTGCTCGGCTGGCCCCTGAGGGACGGGGTCTGGGTGTGGCCAGTAGAGGGAGCCACCTGTTCCAAGCTGAGGTGTCCTGAATCTACACCCTGGAATCTACATCCCAGGGTGTAGATTCCTGTGGGGCCTGAGGGAGGCAGTGTTCAGGCGTGAAGCTGAGAGCTGCCTGCAGGGCTGTGAATGCTGGGCCAGGGAGCTGGTGTCCATGGCGATGGAGCTTTCAGCTGTAAACACTCTAGAGCAGGGAGACAGCCATTGAACCCTTGTGTCCGTGCTCTGTCTCAGCAATTGCTGACTCATGGTTGATCTTTGTTTCCTCTGCAGCCCTCTCTCCACTAGAGTATTAGTAGCTCAGTTGTGTCTGATTCTTTGTGACCCCATGGACTGTAGCCCATCAGGCTTCTCTGTCCATGGAATTCTCCAGGCAAGAATACTGGAGTGGGTTGCCATTCCCTGCTCCATGAAATCTCCCCAACCCAGATTAAACCCTCGTCTCCTGCACTGCAGGCGGATTCTTTACCGTCTGAGCCACCACAACCCTCTCTCTTGAGGCAGCATGTTATTTCTTCTGTAAATATTTCTAGATGCATCTCTGAAAGATAATGACTTGTTCAAAACAAAGCAAAAACCCGTAATCATAATACTGTAACATAGCTGAAATAATTTTACAGTAATTCCTTACCACCATCAAATATCCGGCAAATATTCTGATTTCCAATTTGTGTCGTAAATGGTTGCATGGATGTTTTACAGTTTGAATCAAATCCAAACAAAGGTCCATTACTTCGGTCTGGTGGTTCTTCATCTCTTCATGTTTGCAATTTATTTGCTGAAGAAATCCCACTTATCCTGTGGGGCTTCCAACCATCTAGATTTTGCAGGCTATGTTTTCAGGGTGTTGACTAATGTTTGTGCTCTGCATTTCCTGTGAGGTGGGACCGCTGGGGGCATGATAATGTTCATGCACAATGTTTTTGCCACAACTGCCTCATGAGTGAAGTTCTCTCAGGAGGTACATCATCTCTGGTTGTCTTTCTCTTCTGTGACATGGAAACCATCCACATTCCTAAGTGGAGGTTAGAAGCCATGACTGCCTAAATCCATCATTTGTCGGTGGTTGCAAGAGAGTAGGAGGGTGATATTCTTAATTTCTTCCTCTTTTCTTAGCTGGGATTCATCACCAGATAAAGGCCTCCCTTCATCTTTATAACACTGTTGGTTATAGTGGTTACTTTATAACACTGTTTGTATAGCAAAGTCAGGATTTTGTTTTCCCCCTTCACTTTCCAGTTTCAAAAAAATAAGTTGATTCCTTGCCACCCTCCACTAGTGACTGATTATTTGTGTTAGTATCATCATGATCTCATGATTTGAACATATTGGATGTGCTTTCACTCATCACAGTCACTGTCCTTACGGCTGCTAGCTTGGGCTGTCGATGGCTAGTAGGAGCTTCTTCAGGTTGGTCCTGCATATTTTGATTGCCTCCTTGATTTTTTGCATGACCGGATGTGATCTAGAGCAGCAGTCCCCAATCGTTTGGCACCAGGATCTGTTTCATGAAAGACAGTTGTTCCATGGGCAGGGTGGAGGGGAGATGGTTACAGGGTGATTCAGGTTCATTACAGCAGGGTTTTCGGTCCGGTGAGAATCTAATGCCGCCCCTGATCTGACAGGAGGCAGAGCTCAGGTGGTGATGCAAGCAGTGGATGCTGCTGTGCTTAATCCCTGAGTCGTGTCTGACTTTGCGACCCCATGGACTGCAGCCCACCAGCTTGTTCTGTCCATGGAAATTTTCTTCCAAGCAAGAATACTGGAGTAGGTTGCCATCTCATCCTCCAGGGATCTTCCCCACTCAGGGATCGAACCGCATCTCCTGCATTGCAGGTGGATTCTTTACTGCTGAGCCATCAGAGAGGCCTTCATGAGTGGCTTGTCAATACAGATGGACACGTCTCTTGCTGGCCTGCCACTCCCGATGTGTGGCCCGGTTCACAATAGGCCATGGCACTGGTCCATGGTCAGGGAGTCAGGGAGCCCTGGTCTAGAGGGTGTGTGCTTTGTATGCCCGTGGCAGCTCACCTTCCTCTCACTCGGTACCCTGGCTGGCAGAGGGAGGAGCTGAGGGGTGAGAAGGCTGGCCTGGGGGTCAGGGGCTATGATGTGGGGAGGAAATTGAAGCCCACTGGGATCCCTGACATCACAGGCCCTGGAGCCTCATTAGCTGCCTCTTGAGTCACAGAGAGTTCAGAGTCAAGCCCTGGGTTTGCCTAATGATCCTCTTGTGGCCCCAGGGGTACCTCTCAGCTCCTGGGAGGGCTCCTCTTCCTACCTCCCCCGTGCAGTCCAGAGCTTTCAGAGTGGGAAGGACTGGAGAAGGATGCAGTGGCCAGGTCTGTGTTCTCAGCTTAGGGCTCCCTATTGCTCTGGGCCCCTGCATGGACCCTTTATGGTACACATTTCTGTCCCGAAATCAAGTGTGCGGAAGCGTGCCAGGGACCAGGACAGAGGCCAGCCTGGGAGTTTTCATTGAGAAGGAACGCAGAAGTGATCACAAAGGGACCAGCTTGTCTCGATCCCTGCTGGGCTCTAGATGCTGTGTCAGGCTCCGGAGCCCTGAGTGTGAATCCTGCCTGTGTCTGTGGGTGGCCTCTGCCTGCGACTTCCTGCCCCTCAAAAGACAATCCCAGTGTTCTGGGCACTGTGGCCCTTAGCAGGGCTCCATTGGTGGCTGGGGCACCTCTCACTGTGCTTAGCATTTTCATTTTCTTGGTCTCGAGTGTCCCACTAGGGAGTGTTTCTCTTTGCCAACATCCCCGTTGATGGTAAGAGGCGTGTAAACAAAAGCATCCTTAATGAGGGTGGGGGCTGGGAATAGATTTTGGCCTCCATCTCTGTCTTCAGGCTGGTCTGTGTCTTGGGGTTCACAGCCCCCTGATACATCTCAGGTTTCTCAGCCCCGATGCCTGTGTTCCCGCCCCCATACCTGGGAGTGATTTTCTTCTAGAAGGAACTTCTTATTGTCTTGATGGGGTTTGGCTCTTCTGGGTCCTGTGTCCAGAAGGGCCAGCAGATCCCCTTGACTTGGCAGGGTGAGGTTTTTCCCTGCCTTCCACTTCTGCTGCCCCAGGTTGCCTCTGTTTGTCTGTGTCTGCTTAGGAGGGGTCAGCTCTCAGAACAGCTGCTCAGAAGCTGCTGCTGGCCCTCCAGGGTCGGGCCCACCTCTGTCTTTTCTCCGTGGCCCACCACATACTCCGTGTCAGCCTCAGCACTTGCCTGCATGCCTGCCTTTCCTTGCAGTCTGGGAGCCTGCCAAGGGCAGGGACCATGTCTGAATCACCCGTGTCCTTGGTGCCAGCATGCCTCTGGGTAGCAGAGTGGTGCACGCTGATACAGAAGCCCAGGACGGCCTGCCTGCAAAGAATGTGTATATTTTCTAGTTATGTGATCCCAGACAAGTTGCTTCCCCTTTCTGGGCCTTGATTTTCTCATCTGTAAAGTAAGGATGGCTATAATAGTAATCTGTTCACGGGGTGGTTGTGTGAATTAAACTGAGATACTCCATGGTGGTCAGAGACTTGATAAACTCCATGGATTATTTATGGAGTTCTAAAATGCTACATAAATAATCAATATTATTAACAGTCCCAGTGAATGCCTTTGGACTTATACATTCAGTTACCTACCGCATTTATTGGACTTCCCTTGTGGCTCAGCTGGTAAAGAATCCACCTGCAATGCAGGAGACCTGGGTTCGATCCCTGAGTTGGGAAGATCCCCTGGAGAAGGGAAAGGCTACCCACTCCAGTATTCTGGCCTGGAGAATTCCATGGACTGTATAGTCCATGGGGTCGCAAAGAGTCGGACACGACTGAGCGACTTTCGCTTCACTACATTTATTAAGGACCCTCTCTGGGCCAGGTGCTGGGTGGATAGCAGGGACCAAGACTGACGTGTCTCTGCCTGACTGACTAAGAGGAGTGACATTCCAGTGACAGTATCAGCGCTGAACACATGACACACTTGTGTAATTACAACTGGGGAAAGTGTCTCAGAGGACAAGTGCCAGGGGCCATGAGATGGATAGACAGGTGTGCTGGCCTAGTCTGAAGAGTCGAGGAGGGCTTCCTGGAGGAGGAGGGTAGGCCCTAAAGGACCAGCGAGAGTCAGCTGGAGGAAGAGCAGGTGCAGAGTTTCTAAGCAAAGCCTGGAGCAGGGCACAGCAGGTGGGGACTGGGGTGGGTGAGGGCAGAGAAACGAGCCTGGGGAGGTCGGGTAGGGACAGAGCACATGAAGGGTTTGGACCTTATTTTCCAGGGAAGTGACCTGATCAGACAGCTCTCTCTGCTACTGTGTGGTGCAGGGGTGGGTGTGGCTACTGATGCTGTTACCCTTCCCTGGGGTGAGGATATGGTGGACTGGGCCAGGGCGATGCCGAGGGATGGAGAGGAGGAGACAGACTTTCAGAGAATGTGCTCAGATTGGATGGAGAAAGGGAGAGGGGAGGCCGGTGTGACTGCCGGCTTCTGGCTCGGGCAAAACACGAGGAGGGTGTTTCTGGTGGTACCCCGACCAGGCAGGACTGAGATGAATGTGCTGTATTTCTGAGGGGAGGATGCAGATGGGAGGGAGGGGGAAGCTCATAGAATCTTAGTATGACAGGGCCTCAGGGAGCCTCCAGCCCCAGCAAGGGTGGGGACACAGAGGCCCGGAGATAAGAAGGACTGGCATTGGTTCATGGCAGCCATGGGGAGTGAACGCAGTATTCCTTTCCATTTGGTTCCCACTTCCTCAGGAAGCTGGCTGTGACCCTCACTGTGTGTCCATCGTGCCTCTCTCCCGATCCAGGTCATCCCAGACTGGAAGGAGCAGGAGTGGGACCCCGAGAAGCCCAGTGCCTACGCGGGCATCTTCCACTTTCACTTCTGGCGCTTCGGGGAGTGGGTGGATGTGGTCATCGATGACCGGCTGCCCACGGTCAACAACCAGCTCATCTACTGCCACTCCAGCTCCCGCAATGAGTTCTGGTGTGCCTGGTGGAGAAGGCCTACGCCAAGTAGGTGCCAGTGGGGGTGGGTGGGCGGCCAGGCTGGGGTGGTGCTGTTCTTGGGCTCTGGGGGTCTTTATCTTGCTGCAGCCACACACACACAGAGGTGAGGGGCAGGTGCAGACACAGCAAGTTCAGAGCCCGGTACCCAGAGCACAGCCCGCTGAACCTTCGCCAGGTGTGGTGGAGGCCTAGACTGAAGGGCCCCTGGGCACCTCGGGTTAGGTCCTCATATAGTTACTTGCTTCTACCTGGGAAGACGGAGGCCCAGGCAGGTGTCCTGCAGGTAGCAGGGGGCAGAGCCAGCAGTTCCATTTCGGTCGACGGTTCATTTCCAAAAATCCGAGTTGCCAAGCCCTCCTTGGAGGCCTTGTTGGGGCTGTGCTGTCTCCAAGCCAGGCTGGTTGAGGAGGTTGGGCCAAACCCCTGCTCCCTGGGCCTCCCCTTCCTCCACCCATCGGTCTGTCTACCAGACTGTCCAGCCATTGGAGCTTTGCTGACCCCTCCTTCTGCTCTGTGCCAGGCCCTGTGTTGTCAGCATGGGCTTGAGCAAAGGTTTGCTGAGCTGTTGAAGGCTTTGGGCTGGAATGACCTGCCCAGGCCCTGCAGGACATGTGCAGGCCTGGGGCAGGATGGGCAGCAGGGTCAGAGACCAGTTGCTGGCTCTGGAACCAGGAGGCTTTCCCTGGTTCCTTCTTCCAGACGCATTTATCCCTCTCCTGGGACACACACAGTGTGTGTGTCTGTGTGTCTGTGTGTGTGTAAATGTAAAGGAAAAAAACAAAAACTCCATCATCAAAAACAAACCCATTGAGGAAGCTTCCATTTTTAATCTTAAGAAAGCAAGCCCGCCCCCTGGTGGTCACTTGGTCACCAAGCTCCTCTCCGCCCATTCTGGGAGACCCACTCAGTGACTCGTTAGGCTTGCTCTTTTTTCTTTAAATAAAAGTTTTATTATTTTAAAAAAAGATTTTATTTTAAAAAATTGTCCAAAATAGAATATTTATCATTTGACCATGCACAAATGTACAGTTCAGTGGCATCAGTTAGTCATAATGCTTTGTACCCATCATCACTGTCGGTAGCCAGTATAGACGCTGATGGTTTTTCATCATCCTCAGCATAAACTCTGTTACACACTAAACAATAACTCCCTTTTTATCCCTTCTCCCAACCTTGGGAACCTCCATTCTGCTTTTTTTTTTCAATGAATTTTCCTATTCCAGGTAGCTCATATAAGTGGAATACTTGTCCTCCTGTGTCTGCCTTATTTCAATTAGCATAATGTTTTCTGGGTCCATCTGTGTTGTAGCACATATCTAAACTCTGCTCCTCTTTATGGCTGAGCAGTATTCTGTCGTATGTGTGTGCTATGTTTTGTTTATCTGTTTGTTTGTTGATAGACACTTGGGTTGTCTCCACATGCTTAGTATTATGAATAGTGTTGCTATGAACACTGGTGTGCAAATATCTGTTCGAGTGTTTGCTTTCAGGTCCGTGTAATATGTATTGGGTTGGCCAAAAAGCTCATTTGGGTTTTTTCCGTAAGATGTTATAGAAAAACCTGAATGATCTTTTTGGGCAATCCAGTGTCTAGACGTGAATTCCTGAGTCATATTGTAGTTCTGTGTTTATATTTAAAAAAATTTATATTTTTATTTATTTGTTCAATAATTTTAGTTGTGCCATGCAGCATGCAGGCTCTTAGTTCCCTGACCAGGGGTTGAACCCATGCCCCCGCATTGGGAGCGTGGAGTCTTACCCACTGGGCCACCAGCAAAGTCCCTGTGTTTACACTATTGAGTAACCACCAACTTGTTTTTCACAGAGGGCTATACAGTTTATGCTTGCTTGTTTTCTTTTTAAAGTTTGTTTACTTTTTAAATTATAAAATGAGTATGTATCTATTACAGCAAATCCAGAAAATACAGAAAGCCATGCAGAGGATAATGAAACTCTCCCATATTCCTACATGGTTTCCTAGGCCGCTGCTGTCCCCTTCCCAGTTCTGGGCTATCTGGATTAATAAATAGGCAGCTCCTCTGCTCGGGACAGCATGCCATTGTCCCCTCACGGCCCGCCCCCTCTGCATGTCTCCATTTCCTCCCTTTGCTCTCCCCACACCCTCTTCCACCACTGGCAGCTCTTTTAACATCTTTGATGCATCTTTTGTTTGTTGGTTACTTTGCAGAACCTGTGCTGGTGTTCTGTGGGCATATGAAAGGACATTTTGCCACATATCCCATTTCGCTTCTCACATTCACATTCAGTATTCTGCCTTTAAGACCTTGACCCTAAAGGAGCCACAGCCGTGTCTCTAGCATCTGACATGTTGCCCATGTGGTACTGTGCTCAGTTGCTCAGTCGTGTCCATATCTTTGCAACCCCATGGACAGTAGCTCGCCAGGCTCCTCTGTCCATTCTCCAGGCAAAGATACCGGAGTGGGTTGCCATTTCCTACTCCAGGAGATCTTCTTGACTCCAGGGATAGAACTTGCATCTTGTACGTCTCCTGCATTGGCAGACATATTCTTTCCACTGCGCTACCTGGAGTAGATGCTTAATCTTTTTGAAATGAATTATTGTATACGTTTTAGACATAATTGGAATCCGACTGTATTGCTTTTGCGAATGTTACAAGAAAGCACTAGCATTTTCCCTGCAGTAAGAATTCCTTTAGCATTTCGCTCAATGGCTGCTTAATGTTCCAGAGTTGAGATGCAGCATTAGCTTTTAAAATCAATTCCCTGTTGTTAGACATTTAGATGATTTCCAGTTTTACATTGTTATTAATAATGTTAGTCATCCAGAAATGATATGTCAAAAGACATAGGAACTTTTAACAATTTTGAAAAGAATTGCTGGATTTCTAGACAGCTAGTGTTTGAAGATGAGGCTGTGAAGGCAAAGGGAAATTTGAGTGACAGAATGGTGTGGTTCATGGGATGGATGTTGGCCTCAGAGCCGGAGACCTGAGTTTTGGTATTGGCTCTGTTGTGTGACCTGCTGTGTGACCTTAGTGGTTCTCTTGACCTCTCTGAGTATCAGAAATCCCCCTATAAGGCTGGGGAATGTGAGCTAGGAGTTCTTTCCACATTGCTTCCAGGCTGGCAGGCTGTTACCAGGCCCTGGATGGAGGTAACACGGCGGATGCATTGGTGGACTTCACAGGTGGGGTTTCTGAGCCCATCGATTTGACTGAGGGTGACTTTGCCAATGATGAGGCCAAGAGGAACCAGCTCTTTGAGCGTGTGCTGAAAGTGCACAGCCGGGGAGGCCTCATCAGCGCCTCCATCAAGGTGAGCACACAGAGACAAGCCCCAGAGGCTACCCTCTCAACCCTTCATCGACCTGACTGGGGTGGGGGGGTGACTGTGGCTTCCCAGGCAGAGCCCCTACCCAGGCTGGCTCATAAGTCAGACCCTCGGCCTCACAGGAGGAGGGGAGCAGTGTGAGGGTGCAGCCCCTCCCCAGGGCTGGACAGCACAAGCCTCAGGCCCCCTGCCCTAAGGCCTTGTCCACACTGTTCAACCAGCACCCCCATTCTGGCCCTCTCGTATTGGAGAGATGGGTGTCTGTACATTCGAGAGTCCCTCAGCCAAGCTTTGAAACAATCAAGCCACGAGGCGGCTGGAAGAGGGGAAGGAGCCCTTTCTGGCTGCTGGCACAGGCCCGGGAGCTGCAAGAGGATCGTCTTATTTCACTGACTGCTCGTATTTTGGGTGGAAAAGCGGGGACTCAAGCAGAATTTGAACCCATGTTTGGCTGACCAAGTGGAGTGTTGATAAAACGACTATCTGGAAAATTAAAAAGCCCTGATTGGCTGATTTTTGTGGTGTAAATACTCCCACCATGGTTGATGTCGAGCTCATGTTTTAACAGCCAGGTTGCAGAATTGCGTCAGTGCTAATGGAGTCCAGCACAGCTGTAGGCTGACCCTACTGCAGGTGCCAGGCTTTGTAAAGGGCTGTGAATGCCAGATCAGTCCCTTACCGCAGAGGGAGGTCGTCGGGGCTGCCATTCCGGCCCCGTCCTGTAGGGGGCGGTGTGCCCCCTGCTCCGCTGGAGCCCGGCAGCCCCGCCTCTGAGCTGCTGTGTCCCACAGGCAGTGACCGCGGCGGACATGGAGGCCCGGCTGGCGTGCGGCCTGGTGAAGGGCCACGCGTACGCCATCACGGATGTGCGCAAGGTGCGCCTGGGCCACGGCCTGCTGGCCTTCTTCAAGTCGGAGAAGCTGGACATGATCCGCCTGCGCAACCCCTGGGGCGAGCGGGAGTGGAACGGGCCCTGGAGCGACACGTGAGGCCCGGGGCGGGGCAGTGGGTGGGGCGGTGGGAGGGGACGCACAGGGCAGGCCCCAGGTGGGTGGGCCAAGGGCCGGGGGCTTGGGCAAGGCCAGGGCGGGCTTCCTGGAGGAGGTGGCACCAGGGCTGGGCCTTGAAGGATTTGGGGGGAGGATGACATTAGGAGAAGACTGTCTTTGGAGGAGGCCCTGGGGGTGAACTCAGTGTGGCTGGAGGTCTGGAGGTGGGGAGGAGCTGATTCCTTAGGGGATGTAGAGACCGCTCTGGTGCAAGAGTGAGGAAAGCAGGAAGGGCGCCCACCAGGGGCGAGAATGGGAGTGACTGTCCTGTGCTTGGTGAGGCCAGCAGAGGAGTGGAGCCCAGACCCCCACTGAAGGAGCTCCCTTCATTGAGAGTCAGCTCCCGCTTCTCCCTGAGCCTGAAGCTTGGCTCCCAGACCCCCCAGGTCCTGGCAGCCCACAGTTAGCTGCAAGAGTGGGCAGAGAAGGCTTCTTGGAGAGGGACTGGGCATGGCCCTGTGCCCCCGACCATCCCCACTGATGGAGGCCTGTTGCTGAGCCTTTCATTGAGAGTCAGCTCCCGCTCTCCCTGAGCCTGAAGCTTGGCTCCCAGACCCCCCAGGTCCTGGCAGCCCACAGTTAGCTGCAAGAGTGGGCAGAGAAGGCTTCTTGGAGAGGGACTGGGCATGGCCCTGTGCCCCCGACCATCCCCACTGATGGAGGCCTGTTGCTGAGCCATCCCTCAGGCCTCCTGTCCCTTGCCAGGGTGGCTCTGCTGGGGTTCCTCCTCTCATCCTCTCCCCTCTTGCCTCCCTGTGCTCACATCCCAGCTCAGAGGAGTGGCAGAAGGTGAGCAAGAGTGAGCGGGAGAAGTTGGGTGTGACCGTGCAGGATGACGGCGAGTTCTGGTGAGTGTGCCCTTGCCCAGGGCAGGTGTCCAGGGCTGAGAGGGGAGCCTCCTGTGTGCCAGGCAGGGAGCACTGGACAGGATGGCAGGAGTCGGGGCTCTAGCCAGTGCCTCATGGTCAACTTGTTGTGTGGCCTTGAACAAGTCACGGCATCTCTGTGGGCCTGTTTCTGCCTCTGTGAAGTGAATTGGGCAGAATGGACCATTTTGTCCCCATGGTTCCCCACTTCCCACCTCAGGGGACCCTGGCTGCTCTGGTACCCAGGAGGAGCCCTCGGCAAGTAGACGAGGGTACTAGACCAGCTACTAGTAGGCAATTGCCCAGAGGATGTAGGGCACACAGCTGCCTGCTGCCAAGAGCAGGTAGGAAGAGGAGAGGCCTCACAGAGGAGCTAAGACTCAGGGTAAAGGAGCCTTGTGGAGACCCAGCCCAGAGACAAGAGAGCATGCTTGGTTTGGGGAGAGTGAGTTCAGGGAGGCAAGGCAGGTGGGCTGGGAAGATGGTAACAGCCTGGCTTAAAGAGCATATTCATGATTCCTGCATTCATTCACCATTGCATTCATTCATTCTGCATTTAGCCCTGGCTGTATGCTAGGCTCAGTGTCTGTCTTCAGCAGGACACTTTATTTGGAGACTGAGCCACTTCCTGGAGGGGTACAGGGTACCCTGTGTGTGGGAGATGCTATGAGGGCTCCAGGCGACCCAGAGGTAGATGGCAGTGATCCTGGCACCCTAGTGAGGTCCTCTCCTGCAGGTGTCAGGGGAGCTGCTGCAGGAGGCCCCCTAGGTCCTCTGGTCTGGGCTCCTGTGGACGAGATCCACTTCGCCCAGTCTGCTCAGGGGCCAGTTGAATTAAAACAGCAGTAGAAAACCCTCATCAGGAATGGGAAGAATTTCTCATAAGACCTTTCTTATATATCTTCACCCTTGGTGCATGTATGTGCATATTCTCATGTATGTGCACACTTGAAGAGGGGTGGGCCCTTCCCCTCCTCCCACCCAGGCTTCTGGAGGGGTGGCAGCATCCTGGTCACTGCAGCTCACCTGGCAAGGGGTTTATACCACTAGCTGTGGACTGTAATGGATGGAAATATGCTTTAGAAACTGTAGAGGGCTGTACATATCAGTTATTCGTGTTAGTAATGATTGTAACAGCCAGCCTTTGCCAACTCCTTTCTGCCAGAAGTTGTACTACATGTTTTTATTGCATAGCTTAATTCCTGTGCAAACTCTGTGAAGTAGGCAGCTGCTGTTAGATTGATGCCCATTTTACAAAGCAGGAGACTGAGGCCACAAGAGACATGAAGGGTCCCTGTAAAGCCACATCTGCGCTTGCTGTGTGGGCCATGGTCCAGAGGGTGTGGGGCGAGTGGGTAGCTGGCGGGGAGGGGGCCCGGCCGGCTCATCCCCTTGGCACACCCAGGATGACCTTTGAGGACTTGTGCCGCTACTTCACGGATATCATCAAGTGCCGTCTAATCAACACATCTTACCTGAGCATCCACAAGACGTGGGAGGAGGCCCGGCTGCGTGGCGCCTGGACGCGGCAGGAGGACCCACTGCAGAACCGAAGCGGGGGCTGCATCAACCACAAGGACACCTTCTTCCAGAACCCGCAGGTGGGCCTCCTTGGGGTCCCCCACCCACTGCCCCTCGAGCAGCTATGGGCCCCCCGCCAAAGTCCTGCCATGGCCTCCCGTGTGACCCTGGGTACATCCCTGTCCTCCGTGGAAATCAGCACATCTGTTTGCACAGTGGGGTTGGATGGGCATGTCTGGGTGGTCCTGTCACCCCCGACCTCATAATCTGACCTGCATATGGTCAAGACGAGGAAACAGGCCCGGAGGACTAATGAGTGTCCTGACAAGAGCTATAGGGACATTTTATTTAGAGGCTGAGCTCAGGCTCAGATACCTTGTTTCCACACGAAGTGCTGCTCCTTCTGGGGGAACTCAGCCAGGCTGACTCCCCACAGGGACCCTCCTCTGCAGCCTCCTTGGTCATGACCCTGGAACCCACCTAGTTCTCACTCCTGGTGTGCCTTCATTGAGCACCAACTGCTTGATGAAGTCTTAAAGTCTTAAAGCTGAGCATCCATCATTGCCCCAAGTCCTCCCTCCCCACATGCAGGGTTGGGCATTGTCAGCCCATCTCACAGATGAGGGACTGAGGCTCAGAGAGGTGATGTGACTCGCCCAAGCACACACAGCTTCCGGAGCCAGCTAGCGCATCTTCTTGAGTAAGGTCTCACTGCATGTCCCTCTTTCTCTGCCCCACCCACAGTACATCTTTGATGTCAAAAAGCCAGAAGATGAAGTGCTGATTTGTATCCAGCAGCGGCCAAAACAGTCCACCCGCCGGGATGGCAAGGGTGAAAATCTGGCCATTGGCTTCGACATCTACAAGGTGAGGCCAGCTGCACCCCTGCTCTGGGTGAGGAGAGTCTGAGCTGCCTGGGCCTGGGGGAGAGCTTTCTGGAACACTTTGGCCTCCAACCTCACCGTGTCACCCTGGACACGTTGGCTGATGCCCTGGGCATGCTGTGACACGGGTCCTGTTTCAGTCCCCACAGACGCCCAGCCTGCGTTGCATTGGCCCCATGGGAACTTGCGGCCTGGCTTCTTCCTGCCCCAGAACCACAGGCTGTCTGGATGGGAAAGGGGAGGATTGCTGGCAGCCGGCTAGGCTCTGGGAGGCCCACACTGCTCCCTCCCTCAGGGCTGTGGTCCCCCTGAGTCAGAGGCCTTGCTGGGCACTGGGAGGAAGCATCCTGAGCAGAGCCAGGTGGGGTTCCCACCAGCCGCTCCCTGGCCCAGGCCCCGAGACCTTCCACATGTTGTGATGCCCTGTGTGTGATGATACTCAGCATAGAGGGACAGTGTGGGCCTGCCAGACACCAAGAACCCAGTGAAACTATGTGTACCTGCTAAGTCCATGGCCTGAGTTGAGACCCTGGCCTTTGGTATGCTGGGTCGTATTACGACAGTTTGTTCAGGTCAGTGTGTTGGGACACTCACTGTGTGCTAATATTGTGATTTTGACGTCGCATAACCTTTGCTGATGTGACTGTAGCTTATCTGGAGCTTATTCCAGGAATGCATAGCCTGTTAGCTGGTGATGTCATTTCTGGACACATGCTGTGACCTGGACAGACAGTGCTACTTGGTTCTGTTATGATGTCAGAAACCCCACGGACGTTGTCACCAGGGGGATTCCCATCGCCACTGCCTCCCACCCCAACAGCTTCATGAGATATAATTCACAGACCACGTGATTCACTCATTTATTCACAGAGTTGTGCAGCCATCACCACAATCAACTTTAGGACACTTTCGTCACCTGCAAAAGAAGCCTCATGCCCTTTAGTTGACATGACCCAATGTCATCCACCTGGCCCCCCCCACCGCCCCCCCAGCCCTAGGCAGAGGGTGGTCTACTTCTGACTGTAGATTTGCCTATTGTGGTCATCAAGGAGGGGCGGAGATGAGAGATGCAGGGTGGGATGAGAGGGGGGCTCTGTGAGACCCAGCGCTTCCGCCCCCGGCAGGTGGAGGAGAACCGCCAGTACCGTATGCACAGCCTGCAGCACCGGGCCGCCAGCTCCATCTACATCAACTCCCGCAGCGTCTTCCTGCGCACGGAGCAGCCTGAGGGCCGCTACGTCATCATTCCCACCACCTTCGAGCCAGGCCACACTGGCGAGTTCCTGCTCCGAGTCTTCACTGACGTGCCCTCCAACTGCCGGTGCGTGGGGGCCGGCTGGGGGCCAGGGTTGGCCGGGCCCAGGGCCGCTCCAGGCTGACCCACCATATACAGCCCAGACATGTTCAATGTGCTTCCACGGCATGGAGCCTGGGCCTCCAGCCTCCTTGGGCTGACATCAGCACCCATCTCTTTTGCCTTTCTCTCCTCCCTATCCTAGCCTCTCTCATCCACGTGAAGGAACAGCTGCTCACATGTGCAGAGCTCTTCACAGTTTACAGAGAAGCTTTCACTCATGTTGTTTGCTCTTCCTGAACCCCGGGTGGGAGGTCTGACCCCTCCATTTTACAGATCAGAATGGGGGACTGAGGTTGGGGTTGGGTTTCTAAGATCATGGGGCTAGTGGAATAGTCCTACTAGGTAGACCCTGAAACCACCCCCAAGCCTGCCTCGGTGCATCCCTGAGTGTCCCCGCCCTGCCCTCCCACCTGGCAGGCAGCCCAGAGTCCCACATCCCAGACTGGGGAGGCAGCTTGTGGAATCGGTGGACTTCGGTCTGGCCAGTCTGTGCTGTGTGGGCAAGTCGTTTTCCCCAGTGAGCCTAAGTAAGTAAGTTAGTCACTCAGTTGTGTCTGACTCTTTGAGACCCTATGGACTGTAGCCTGCCGGGCTTCTTTGTCCATAGGATTTTTCCAGGCAAGAATATTATTAGAGTGTGTAGTCATTCCTTTCTCCAGGAGATCTTCCAAGTCTAGAGGTCAATCCCAGTCTCTTGTATTTGCAGCCAGATTATTTACCATCTGATTCACCAGGGAAGCCCAGTGAGCCTGATGCTTCCTAGTTGTGTAAAATGGGCCTAATAGTTACCTAGCTCTCAGGGCTTTGTGAGGATTAGAAGCAATACCTGCTCCATCCCAGCGGAGTGCTTGGCACTCCGTAATGCATAGCACACTGCTTTTCCCTGGGGATACCCCGGGGTCAGGATGCAGCCGCAGGAAGCTGACGGGGGTTTGTTTGCCCGAGTCCAGCATTGCGTGGACTTAGCACTGCTCCTGCCCCTGCCTCGCCCTCTCGAATCCCCTGACTTTCCGCCTTACTGGTTCCTCTCCTTCACCTCCCACCTCTTCTCTGCTCCGCACCAGGGAGCTGCGCCTGGATGAGCCTCCCCGCACCTGCTGGAGCTCCCTGTGCGGCTATCCCCAGCAGGTGACCCAGGTACACGTCTTGGGGGCCGCAGGTCTCAAAGACAGCTCAACAGGTGAGCTTGCAGAAAGCCCCCAGCCCTCATCCCCCAGCCACAGACAGCCTCCATAGCTCTCCTGCTCTTACTGAATGAGAAAGCTTTCCTGACATCCTCTTTGGGCCCAGCCTTGGGATGAAGCTGGGCACATTGAGCAGAGCAGGCTCTGCCACCTGCCTGCGGGCAGTCTCCTGTGTGGGGCAGTCAGATGTAGGATCAGGCAGCTGGGAGGGAGGGTTCAGGGAAGGCTTCCTAGAGGAAGTGGCTTTTCTACAGGTCGTGGAGATGTTAAGGTATGAAACCTGGTGCTCTGGGAAGGGAGAATAGCCTTGGTAAAGGTATGGAGGCCAGAGATAACCAGTGTACCCCTTCTTATCTTTGGAAGTTAAGGAGTTGGCCAGGCTCTGGTCTCCCTTCTCCTGAAAACATGAGCCCAGGCTTCTGATTCCAGAGTTCTGTCTCATTCGGGCCCTGCCCCAGCCCCTACCCTCACCTCATTGCCCACTCCCTCTTACAGGGGCTAACTCTTACGTGATCATCAAGTGTGAGGGGGACAAAGTCCGCTCGGCCGTGCAGAAGGGCACCTCGACACCCGAGTATGATGTGAAAGGCGTCTTCTACCGCAAGAAGCCGAGCCAGCCCATTACTGTGCAGGTGAGCCGTCCTGTCTGGCGTCCCTCCTGGACTCCTGGACTCATGTTTCCCTGCTCAGAATGGCTAAGCTCAGTGTGGCAGGGACCACAGGGACCCAGGAACGCTGGGATCTTGTTCCTGCTCTGTGCCTGACTGGTATGGCCTTGAGAATTCTCCTGCCTGTCCCTCCTGGAGCCTCGGAGTCCCCTCCGTGGGCTGGGTGAATGGGGTGGATAAGCTGGAGTGATTGTGGGACACAGCAGGGTCAGTCTCCCAGCCACAGTGGTCATCTCTGCCCACCTTTCCCCAAAGCCTTGGGAGTTGTTCCTTAAATTCCCCAGGTGGCAGATGGAGGGGGTGGCTGTTGCCTGAGAGCAGAGGATCAGAAAGCCAGCGTCCTGGGGCTTCCTGGTGGTCCGGTGGTAAAGAATCCACTTGCCAAAGCAGGAGACAGGTTCAGTCTCTGGTCCAGGAAGATCCCACATGCTGCGGAGCAACTAAGCCTGTGTGCGCACTGCTGAGCCTGTGCTCTAGGGCCTGGGGGCTGAGACTTGCTGAAACCTGAGCACCCTAGAGCCTGTGTTCCACAAGGAGAAGGCACTGCAAAGAGAAGCCTGCACAGCACAACTAGAGAGTATCCCCACTTGCTGCAGCTAGAGAAAAGCCTGGTGGCAGTGAAGACCCAGCACAACCAAAAATAAGTAAACGACAAAATTAAAAAATAAAAAAGAAAGCCAGGGTTCTGGACGTGTGCTTCCTTACCCTCTCAGGCCAAGGTGGCCGTGATTCTGAGCTCATTGACAGGAAGCCCTCTCCCCAAGACCCAGGCCAGCATCTCTCTGGGTGAGAAACCATCTGTACACAAATGCCTGGGGACCCTGGGGAAGCTACTGCACTGGGTCCCACTGGATCTAATCACAGACCCATAGATGTTGGGGTTGAAAGGACCCATAGGGGCCACTGATCCAACCCTCATACTAAAGATGGGGAAACCAGAGCAGGGGTGTATCTTTTGTCCAAGGTCACCCAAGGTCAACAGCAGAGCTAATAGTGTCAGACTTTGTACATGGAAGGGAGCTTTGACGGATGGGAGGAAGCCAGAGGCTCTGGAAGGGGCGCAGCCTTGCCCAGGGTCCCTGGTGAGGCACAGGTGGTGCCAGGCTCCTTTTCCTTGGCCCATCTTGTGCCGCAGGAAGGAGACTCAAGGCTCTGCCGCTGTCGCTGCACCCCCACAGACCCATACTCCTCTCCTCAGCGATGACCCTGCGCCATCCTCTGTCTCTTTCCAGATCTGGAACCACCGAGTCCTGAAAGACGAGTTCCTGGGCCAGGTGCACCTGAAAGCCAATGCGGACGACCTCCAGGCCCTGCACACCCTCCACCTCCGGGACCGCAGCAGCCGGCAGCCCAGCGACCTGCCGGGCACCGTTGCTGTGCGCGTGCTCAGCAGTGCCTCCCTCACGGCCGTCTGATACCTGCCCACCCTCCTGCACCTCTCATCACCTTCTGCATGTCCCCAGCCTGGCCAGGGACTAGCCTAAGAGCAGGACACTGGGGTCCTTTTCCCACCTTTGCACTGACCTGCTGTGTGACCTTGGGAGGTCTCTGCCCCGCCTGGGCTTCAGTGTCCCAAGGACCCCAAAGCATTCCCTTCTCATGGAGGAGTCTTCTTGGCTGAGATTTAAAATAGCGCCCCCTGCCCCAACTGCCACCATGGCTAAGGGACTCTGTCCATTGAAAACCTTTTCCCAAGGCCCTGCTGTCTGCCAACGGAGTGCCAAGATGTCACTTGTTTACACACAAACTGCCACATCCCCCAGGCCCACCCTTGTCCCACGTGTCCCCAGGGCCTGCCCCTGTGTCCCAGACTTGCTGTCTCTGTCACCTAGCTGGAATTGGAGAAGTGTGCAGGTGACATCTGTCCATTCTCCAATCCTACCCACGCACCTGCCTGTTGTTCATTTATTCAAAGGGGATTTGCCAAATGAGTAAACAGTGTCCATGAGACCCCAGATGGAGCCAGGCCCTCCCCACAGCTCCATAAGACCTGGCGGCCATCCTGGGCCTCTCCTCTGCTCTCAGGTCCTCTCAGAGGCAGATGCCCAGAGGGGCTGTCGTCACCTTCTCCTAGGTTCCGTTTCCTTCCCAGCCTCTGGCTTAGGGTCCCTGGGGAGGCAGTGGTGGTGGTGTGGAGGAAGGGTGTCCCGCCCCCGCTACCCTGATGTGGGAAGGAGTGTGTCTGGTGTAGTGGGCCAGCAGGTGGACGGGGGCGTGGGGACTCCGTGAGAGGCACACGCTCCCAGGGCACACTCTGCTGCAAGACCTGGGCTTTTCCTCGGGGCAGAGGCTCTGGGGTGGTGGTCTGCATCCTGCAGGGCTCAGGTCACCCATCACGCTTGGCAGGAGATGGTAAATCCGCTTCCTTACCAGAGGCACCTCCACCAACATTCCCCCCAGAAACGCGGCTGAGGAGCCATAACCCTCTTGCTGCCTGGACCAAAATGCTCCTTTTAGTCCTCAATGTTTTATATTCTTTCTGTTTCAACTCTCAATTTTAACCAGGGGTTTTTAAAGGAAAACTGAAAGCCTGAACCCTTTTTTCTTAAATTCCACTTCCTGTGAGCCTCTGATTTTATTTGATCTGCTTAAGGAGGGATGTGAGCGAGGTCATACCTTCTCAGAGGAGGTCTGGAGGTGGATGAAGAAGACAGGGGTTTGTATTGGGATGTTTTGCCAACCGGCGTCAGCTGTGGTCTTAGAGTGTTAGGGCTGTGGCCGGTTTTGGGTCTCTTCTGTGTCCTTCTAGGGCTCCAGACCAGGTGATGTAAATGAAAAAGTCCAGTTGATTCAAGATGGGGAATTCCTGTGGCCTTGCTGGGAATTCCTTCAGGGAAACCTGACTTTTTGCCTCCAGATCTGGCTCTTTGGGGCAGTGTCCTGGCTGGATCTGTTGGGTCCTTGACTTTGCCTCCTTACTCCGGCCCACTCTGCCCCTGTGTCCTGGTCCTGGGATGTGGGAGGGGCCAGGAACTGAAGGACAAGGAGAACAAGAGGATTCCTTTTCCTGAACCTGAGCCTAGGGTGAGGACCTTCTGTGTGACCAGAAGCAAGTTGCTTAAACCTCCTGTGCCTCGATTTCCCCCTTCTGCAAAGTGGGGCCAATAATTCTCATTTGTCAGCACTCTTCCTAACAAGTGCTGAATAAGGGCAAAACAGTACCCTTTCTCTGTGTATCTCTGTATGCGTATGTACTATACACGGTCATATAATCACCACTTCTCAATGTCTATTAGGAAGATTCGAGAGTCGGGTAGAGAGGTGAGGGCCAGACAAGCCAGCCTGGGAATTCTGGGGCCCACACGTGGGTCTGCTCAGCCACGTGCAACTGGGCTATGGGGGAACCCAGGGCCAGCTGGGTGATCTGCATGGGCTTCTGCCTGGGGGCTGGACACTGCCCCCTGCCCCCTTCTCAAACAAAACTGGCTCAGCAGTCCTGCCCTTGCTTCCCACCCTTCTGGGTGGGCCAGGCTGGCTCCTGGCCGTGTAATGATCTGGGTCCCAGAAGGTCCTGGGGCCTGGGTATGTGAAGATGGAGGTCTTTCAGGCTGGGGCTGGAGGTTGGGTGGGGAGAGCAGCTGCTCTGCTTGCTTGGTGCACCCTGAAGCTCCCGGGGGCCTCAAGTCCCCACTTGAAGATGGGTGGGGCCCCTGCTCTGTGCCACCTTGACCTGGGTGCCACCTGGGTGACTTCCATGCCACCCTGATACACCCCTCAGGGCCGAGCTCAGGGTCAGGTGAGTGGAGACCTGTTCTGTTCTCAGAATAAATGTTACCACGATTCCAGAGAGGCCTGCCTGTGTCTTTGTCCCTGGAATGACAGTGAAGGGGACGTTGCCTGGGCCTGGGGGGCTGTCCTCTGGGCTGAGAGTCGCATGAGGTAATTGTAGCTGAGGCTGGGCCCCCAGGGGCGACGGGGTTGCCGTCACGGGGATCACTCAGTTGTCCCTTCACCTGGCTTCTTCCACGTCTGTCCCGGGCACTGGGGGTGCAGGGAGATAGCCACAGTGCCTCCTGTGGGGCAGCCTGCAGACGTGGAGGGACACAACGAGTGGCGAGGTGGTGTGGGAGCCTGCTGGGGGCAGTTGCGTGAAGGAGGCCAAAAAGGAAATGGGCTTGTGGGGGCACAGGTGGGGGGTGGACCAGAGTGGAGGCTGTTGGGGGGAAGATGCCAGCAGCTCAAGCCAGAAAGCCGGGGCTGGCAGTGAGGAGAAACCGGGTACATTGTGGAGATAGAATGGACAGAACTTTGTGACTGGGTTGAAGGAGGGGAACAAGAGAGAAATAACTGATTAAGACCAATATTTCCCCCTAAGACGGAGAGAAGGATATGATGAATGAGGTGCCCACCTTAGCCTAGTGCCTGGCCCCTGGTAGGTTCTGAGTAGGTGTAGCTACACAGCATCTGGAGAGAAACGTGCCCGACCCTTCATCCTCTTCCTTACTGCTTCCCTCCATCGCTGCACTCTGCTTGGAGCACGATTTCCTCTCCAGGGTTCAATTTTCCCGTCGGTGTGAGGCTGACACCCATTGCCCGCCCACTCTGGGACGCTTGGCAAGAGGTGATTGCGGTGCTACGTACCAAGAGGAACTTCTGCAGACGGCAGGTGGGAGTCCAGCAGCGGGGATGGGGTCCGGGAGCAACTCCAGTCGTGGGCTCTTGGTCAAACACACTCCCGCAGCCAGGGGTCTTCAGGGCTCAGGGTTGTCAGGTTGAGGGGGCCCAGCCCCCGCAGAGGCTGGGTTCCAGTGTTGCCACCCACTTGCTCTAGGCACAGGCTGGATGCACAGCCTCGCTCTCCAGAGGGCACCGTTGGGCCTTTGGTTCCCCCTCCACACTGGGTGCCCTACACCATCCTGTGGGTGGCAGCCAGGTGGCGCCTTCCCTCAGGCACATCCCAGTTACAGAGAATTCAAAACAGCGCCTCCCTCCACCCTGGCCAAAGCTGCCCTGGAGAGGCCTGCTTATCTGGGGCGGTTGCCAGGGTCGCTGCAGGCTAAGGGCCTTGAAAGGCAAGGGCCAGGTCCCAGCGGGGAGTTCTGGGTGTCACTGTCTTCCCTGACGCTAATAGCGAACACTCTTTATTCTTCCTTTTTCACTCTCCTCCCCTACTGTAAAATCACATTTTCCACTTCAATTTGCCTGAGTTGCACAGTCAGCTGGTTTGAGAAAGTTTCCTGAATGTTGAGTGACCACAGGCACCCCCGTCCGTACCCCCCCCAGAACAAGCTGTGGGTCAGTGGTGAAGTGATGAGCTTCAGGGAGACACCTCTGAGAGGAGCCCACGGGAAGTGGCCTGAGGCAATCAATGGCAGTGTGTTGGGGGCAGGAAGGAAGGGCCAGGAGGCAGGGCTCGCTACCTCCCTCCCTGCTTGCTGGTCCTTTGCTCTCACAGCCATTTTGCACAGAAGGAACCAGGCATAGCAGAGAGCAGGCAAGGGCCCCGACCCAGCAAATCAGTGACCGAGTCAGAATCAGAACGAGGTTCCTGAGAGCAGGTGGTGGTGTGACTGCAAATGATAGGAGGCGGTTGAGGTTGAGGTGAGGGGCCCCAGGCCTGGCCCCACGCTGGTCAGCTGAGAAAGGCCTCGGTGCCCCTGCCTCCCTGCAGGGCAGCCGGTCCTCCCTGCCAGGGCCCTGGGCGGCACAGCCCGCCTCCCAGGCTGATGTCACGACACCCAGACCTTCGAGGGCCCTCCGACTCCGCCTCCCGGGGGAAGGCTCCAGAGTGGGAAGGAGAGGGCAGCCGGGCTGGCCAGAGAGCTGCCCTGGGCGGGAGAGAAAGGGAGAGGCTGGGGGAGAGAGAATCATGCTGTGAGAAACCCAGAGCGGCCCCAGAGCAAGGCCCAGGGTGAGGCCGAAGAGGAGGGGGCGTGTGTCTGCAGGCTGGCCCAGGCCCCCCGCCCCAGCTTCCTGAGCCCTCCTCGCAGGGGGCGGCTGCAGTGTGGGTGCTGCCGGGCGGCTGGAAGCCAGGTAAGGACGGGCTGCTCAGTCTCCTGGGCACTGGGAGAAAGGTTTGCTAAATTTCGGGGGAGTCAGGGGCTCGGGCCACCTGGAGCTACTGCGCCCACTTGCTCCTGGTCTGGGCCCCCTGCCATCTCTCTGACAAGAGCTGGGACGGGAAGGGAGGCTGGGAATGACATGCAGGGGGTCGGGGGAAGGAGTGGCAGAGAGAGTCCTCTGCCCCTGACTCTGTCCCTTTAGGCCTCTCTCAGCCACTATCTCTTTATCTCTCTCCTTGGGTAAGTCACTTAGTCTGTGCCTTGAATTTCCCATCTGTGAAATGGGAGATGAAGCCCCACCAGGCAAGGTTGTTATGGGGACCAGGTAAAATTGAGCACCAGGTATGGACAGGTAAGGGCTTCCCAGGTGGTGCTAATTATAAAGAACTTGCCTGCCAATTCAGGAGACAGAAGAGATGCGGGTTTGATCCCTGGGTCAGGAAGATCCCTGGAGGAGGGCATGGCAACCCACTCCGGTGTTCTTGCTCCTCCGTGGACATGTACAATCAGTTCTCTGTTCCCTGTTGTCAATTAAAAAGCAATTAGGGAGGGGGTTCAGGATGGGGAACACGTGTACACCCATGGCGGATTCATGTTGATGTATGGCAAAACCAATACAGTATTGTAATTAGCCTCCAATTAAAATAAATTTGAATTTATAAAAGCAATTAACTTGAACAGGGATTAGTTTTTATTTTTAGGGAAAAGTCTATTTTGTAGCTTTTTCCTTACATGTGGCCCTTAAATTCTACTCCCTTTCAACAACCCCTTTCCACCCGCTTAGAGCCACAGAGGCCCAGCACCACAGCCGGGCAGTCCTTGCTGAATTCTCCTCCCAGCCAGGCGCCCAGGCCGAGCGCACTCTCCAGAAAGACAGTGTGCCTGCTGCGTCCTGGAGCCCCGGGGCAGGGGGCAGGCTCAGGTGTCAGGCAGTGTCACGGGCAGAGCATCAAATGGCCCAGTGCCTCTGAATGGACCTTATGAAAAATTGATGCTCATCCGCTCATCCTGGGAGGCAGGTAGGGGACCAGAGGGGCCTCATGCCAGAGCCTATGGGTCGGGGTTGACATTGATCACCACACTCAGCCCCACAAGTTCTTCCTGAGCTGGCCATGGACCTGGCCCTGGGCTGTATGAGGTAATAGCTGAGCCCACACCCTGCCCTGGATCACTCCCCTACTTTAGAAGCAGAGGTGGGTTAGACCCTGACCAGACAGCAAAGGCATTTAGTCAAGGCGGTACAGAGGGAAACACCAGAGCTCTTGGCAGCCTGGGGATGGTCAGGAAAGGCTTCCTGGAGGAGGTGCCATGAAACCTAGGTAGGAATTTGAGTTCCAGGCAGAGGGGCCAGAGTATGCAAAGGCCAAGAGGTATGAAAAGGGCTGGCATATTTCAGGAAGAGTGAGTGCTGAGGATGGCCGAAGGGCAAGGGAAGGGCAGGAGGAAAGCAGGGAGGCAAGCTTGAGAGGCACAATCTGGACCTTAAATGCCAAATGGAAGAGAGATTAGGCTCACCGTCCTGAAGGCAGGGGCTGTCGTGAGCAGGTCATGCCCAGTCTGACCTTCCTCTTGGGCCAGGCTGTCCCTGTCACCTGCATTCCTGGGGCAGCCCTGAGCTGGGTGGTTAGAGACCAAGTCTTAGTCCTGAATTTGCCCTGCCCTGCTGTGTGACCTTTGGCAAGTCTTGGTCCCTCTCTGGGCCCCTTTGCACACATGTCTGGGTGAACAGGGCTGCACTTGCTACTTCTCCGGAGCCCTTGGGGAATCTTTGAATAACAGCAGTGAGAGAACAGCTCGGCTGCTGCTCTGGGCAGTGGAGCTGGTGACGGTGGCAGAGGCTCAGGTCACACAGTCTGGGCTGTGGCCAGAGGGAGAGAAGCCAGGGAGGGTTCCCCAGAGGGAGGAGGGTCTGGGGCTTTGGGAAGAGCCCCGGTGACCCCAGGCAGGCCCAGTGCTTCCAGGGCTGGCCTGCTCAGGGGCTTGCTCTGGTCTCTTCCCCTGCAGAATCGTGTCTGGCCAGGCAGGCAGCAGGAGCATTTGACCGAGGACAATGGTGATTCTTCAGCAGGTGAGTGCTTCCCCCCACCCCACTGGCCTTCATCCTTCTATGCCAGGAACAACCCTAGAAAACTCCTATCTATGCTTCAAAACCCAGGTGTGAAACTTTTCCTGACTCTCTCAGGCCCAGTCTAGAACTTCTCCCTCTGAGATGTCTGTTGGGGCCTCCCTTTCTCATTGCATTCACTGCACTAGTCAGAAATTATTTATATATATCTCCAAATCCCTGGGTATTCCAGGCAGTGGAACAGCATGAGTAAAGGCCCAAATGTAGGAAAACTCCTGGGGAAAGAGAAGAGGAGGTTGGCAAGTCTACTGAAGCCAGACCCGGAAGGGCCTTGAGCCTGCCTGGGGAGCAGTGAGGCGGGGGTGAGATGGCTGGAGCGGCAGCCCCTGGGTAACATGTGGAAGAAGCAGAGGTGCTGCCCCTAGCTGAGTCCTCTAGCTTCTCTCTTTCCCAGGGTCACAGTGGCCCCTGACCTTCAGCCCTTTCCCGTGACCAGCCCGAGGCTCTAATGAGCTCCTGGTCTCCAGAGCCAGGAATGTGGGCCCTGAGCCAGGTTGGCCTGGCACAAGGCCCCCAGGCTGGTGGGGGTGTGCCCTTGGGGGCTTGGCCAGTGGCCTCATGTCCTCCAGGACCATCTGGGAACAATGGGCAGCCTCATCTGGCAGCTGCGTGTTTGAGTGTGAGTATGTGGATTTGTGTGTGAGAAGGTAGGATCGGGAGAAACAGACTTCTGTCCTGGGGCTGGAGGAGACCCCTTCTAGAGCCCCTGGGCCTGAGAATCTGTTCAAAGGACTGTCAGAGATGGCCAAGACCACCAAAAGAAGGGAAGGTCACTATCACTGAGTGTTGGCTGGGTGCCAGGAACTGAGCTGCCTGTGGAGATGGGTGAATGGGCACATTTGCAGACTCCAGAGGAAAGGCTTGGGTCACCTATAGCCCCCAAGGGCGTTTTCCCTCAGGAGATCTCTGTCTCGCTGGCCACCCTCCTCCAACCTGCCCCCAGACCCTGGCCCACCTCACCTGAACCTGGCTCTGCCCACCCCTCATACAGAAAGCACATTCCTGTTCCTTCTCTGGTCCTGAATGAGGTCCCAGCTCTGGGGAGCCAGCCAGCCACACAGCCTGGAGCTCATCTGGGGCTTTGCTATTGATAAGTCAGTGGACTTTGAGTGCGTCCTTCAGCCTTCCTGCGCCTCAGTTTCCTTCTCTGTCAAAACAAGGATAAAAACCTCCTTTGCCAGCCTGACTGCTGAGAAAATGAAATGCCCCGAGGGGTTCAATCAAAGTGCTTCTTCTTTGACCTGCCTCCCAGGTCCCCCTCCCTCCTCCTGCCACCCCTTGCCCGCCCGGAGCACTTGTCTCCCATCTCCTGGCTGACTTCTAAGGCCTCGCTGTGACCACTGCCTTTGGGACCCTGCCTGTCTGGCCCACATTAGAGTTTGGTCATACTCCACCTTCTTCCCCTAATTACTGGGGCCTCCTGGTGAGCCCAGAAGTGGGGGACAGCCTTCATCCTGCCCCCCACTGCCTCTCAGCCCTGGTACCAGCCCTCTCAAAGATGGAGCTCTGTGTTGAATGAATGAGTGATTGTGGTTACACCCTCATTTGGTTTGAAGGGCTAGGGCCTAATGATAGGTAGGCCTCAAAGGGATATTTAAGAATGAAATATGATAATACTAGACAATGCTTGCCCAGTGATGGACTCAGCTCAAAAAAGATTAACTGCCACAATGACTACTACGAAAATCATATTAATAGCATTCCTGTGTATAAGAGTTTTCCATTCTTTTCTCTCTTTCATTTTATTTGGGATAAATTTTTGAGGAGACCACAGAGAATATGATGATTCTTGATCCATATGTAGAGTGTCACATCCTAGCCTTTGTGTAGAGCCCCCATGAGTACCAGGCACTGAAAACATATTCATAAAGATGTAAGAATCCAAATCTCTTCACTCAGGAAAAAGTTTTATTCATTTGCCATGGATTCTAATCCTTTAAGTAGCATCCACATTGGTCCTACTATATGCTGGGTACTCTCTATACTTGATTTCATTTCAGTGTCTTAAGGCAGTGACGTAAGGATCTTTGTGCCAGTATCGCAGGTGAAGAAATTGAAGCCCAGACAGAGTAATTTAGACACAAGCTGGGGCAGGTCCAGATAGGACAGGGAGCCACGCTGGTGAGGGGGGCGGCACGCAGGAGAGGAGACCTTGCAAGGGGGCTGCTGTGCAGGGTACAGGGGTGTGGCTCAAGGAGCGGGCACAGGGCTCAGGGGAGGAGCTCAGACTTCCCCTGCCGGGTGGAGTGACATTTGTTGAGCGTGAGCTCCTTCCTAGGGACACTGGTAGTCTGAGCAGACCCATCATGCTGATGGCTTTGGGAGTGGCGGCGGGGAGTGTCTGGAGGTTCCTAGTGTGCCAGGAGCCACTTCCTCCAGCCACAGTCTCACTCACCCACCCAGCAAAGTGGCACTCAGCCCCTTCTCTGACCAGGCTGGGCACAAAGGATGCAGAATAAACTGACTGCTCCCTGTCCTGGAGGAGTTTCTAGACCAAAGTGGGAGACAGCTCTGAAACACAGCAAGGGTACCCTGTGAGCAGAACTGTGATAGCAGGAGTCCTGGGGGAGGCGGGGGTGGAGTGGGGTGGAAGGGATCTGGGGGATGGGGAGGCTTCTGTGATACGGGATGGGTGAGGGGGGTGGTGTCTGGGACGGCTTTGAGGTGTTGTGGTAGCCCCTCACATACGGGAGACTGTGGTCTCAGGGAGAGGGAATTGTCCCAGGTTGCAAGCTAACCAGTGCTCATGAGAACCCAGAGGTCCGTGGTACACATAGCCTGCTTCTTTGAGGACCTCGGGGAAGGCTGCTCTGCTTAAGTAAGATATGATTTCTGGCTCGATGGTGAGGCCAGTGGAGGGACTAGATGTACTTTGCCCAGATTCATAGATCAGAGTGAAGTTTGAAGATAAATTTGTGGACTGTTGGTAACAGTTGGATTAAGTCTTTTATTAAAATATGTTTTTCTTTGTCTGTTGTAACAGTTTCTGATTTAAAGTCCATCTTGTCAGATATTAGTATAGCCACCCCAGCTCTTTTTTGGTTACTATTTGCTTGGTTATATTTTTCTATCCTTTCGCTTTCAACCTATTTGTGTCTTTGGATCAAAAGTGAGTCTCTTACAGATATGACAGCATATCATTGGATTATGTTTTATTTTTTTAGCCTATTATGCCAACTGCTACCTTTTAATTAGAGAGTTAAACTCATTTCCATTTAGGCTTACTTCTGCCATTTTGCTATTTTTCTATATGTCATATCTTCCCCCCTCAACTCCTCTATGATGACTTAAAAATTTATTTTATTTTATTTTTTATTGAAGTATAGTTGACTTACAATATTGTGTTAGTTTCAGGTGCACAGCAAAGTACTTCAGTTACACATAGATACAGACATACACATATATTTTTTCAGGTTCTTTTCCCTTATAAGTTATTATAAAGTACTGAATACAATTCCCTGGGCTATACAGTAGGTTTTTGTTGGGTTAACCATTTTATATATAGTAGTACATATCTACTATATCTAATCTCAAGCTCCTATTTTGTGTTTGATTTTTTTCCCTACTCTACTGTTTTGGTTACCTTCTCATTCATTTCTCCCTCTCTCTCTAGCAGTTACTCTGGAGTTTACAGATTTTTTTCTACTGGGGTTTACAATTAATACCTTACATTTAATAACAAGCTAGTGGGGGTTAACACCAATGTAGCTCCAGTAGTACATAAAAGCTCTGCTCCTATACAGTTTCAGCCCTCTTCTTTATAGTGTTACTGTCAGAAATAACTTCTTTATACGCTATGAGCCCATTAACATAGATTTGTTATTTTATGCATTTGTCTTTTAAATCACATAGGAAAAAAGCAGAGTTACAAAACAAAAATGACAATAAGGCAGGCCTTTATATTTACCTTTGTAGTTACCTTACTGGATTCTTTATTTCTTTATGTGGCTCAAGTTGCTGTATAGTGCCATTTAATCTTAGCCTGAACGATTACTTTTGGCTTTTCTTATAGAGAAGGTTTACTTGCTATAAACTCCCTCAATTTTTGTTTATCTGGGAATGTCTTAGTTTCTCTTTCACTTTCTAAAAAACGATTTATTTATTTATGTAACTTGATTGTGCTGGGTCTTCACTGCAGAGTGAGGGCTTTCTCTAGCTGTGGCGACGGGGGGGCTACTCCTCGTTGTGGCGCCTGGACTCATTGCAGTGGCCTCTGTTGCTGCAGAGCACAGGTTCCAGGCTCTTGGGCTTCAGCAGCTGCAGCACGTGGGCTCGGTAGTTGCGTCTCTAAGGCTCTAGAGTGCAGGCTCAGAACTGTGGCTCATGGGCTTAGCTGTTCCACAGCATGTGGAATCATCCCGGACCAGGGATTGGACCAGTGTCCCTTGCACTGGCAGGTGCATTCTTATCCCCTGTAGCACCAGGAAAGTTCAAGTTTCTCTTTCGCTTTTGAAGGATATTTTTTTTGCCACACACAGAACTGTTGTTTGAAATATGTGGTTTTTTTTTTTCCTTTTTGCACTTTAAGTATATCATCCTACTGTCTTCTGGTCTCCATGGTTTCTGATGAGAAATTAGCAGCTAATCATATTGAAGATCCTTTGTATTTGATGAGCCATTTCTCATTGTTTTTAAGATGCTCTTTTCGTCCTTATCTTTTGACAGTTTGATTATAGTGTGTCTCAGTGAGGATTTTTTTGAGTTTATACTACCTGGAATTTATTGACCTTTATAGATGTGTAGATTTTCATATCTTTCATAGAATTTGGGGAGTCTGGGTCATTATATCTTCAAATATTCTTTCTGCCTCTCTCTGCTGTCTTTCTGGGATTCCCATTGTGCATATGTTGATCCACTTGATGGTATCCTGTAAGTTTCTTAGTCTCTCCTCATTTTTCTTAATCCTTTTTTATCTTTCTGCTGCTCAGACTGGATCATCTCCAAGTATCTTCAGGTTTGCTGATTTTTCTTTTTGCCTTTTCGAATTTGCTGATGACATCTCTACTAAATTTTTCATATTAGTTACTTTTGAACTCCAGAATTCTATTTGGTCCCTTTTTATAATTCCCGTTTCTTTACTGATGTTCTCTACTTGGTGAGATGTTGTTCTGGTTTCCTTCAGTCCTTTGTGCATATTTAAAACTGCTGATTAAAGTCTTTGTCTATTAAGTCCAATGTCTGGGCTTCCTCAGGGAAATTTTCTATCAACGTCTTTTTTTTCCCCTGTGAATGGGCCATATTTTATTATTTCTTTGCAACTCTCATTTTTTTGTTGTTGAAAACTGGACATTTTGATTGTTACAGTGTGATAGTTCTGGAAGTCAGATTCTCCGCCTCCTCAGGGCTTGTTGTTGCTGTTTGTTTGTGAACTGTTGTTTTGTTTAATGACTTTTCTGAACTATTTTTATGATGACTACATTCTCTATTGTGTGTGGTCACTGAAGTCTCTAAACCACCACAAGCCAAAAAACACAAAACTAGAAAATCTTGATCTTTACAGCTGGGCTGTGCGTGTGTGCTTGGGTGTGACTTTAACACCCTGTCAGGTCATTTACAACTCAGCCTTAGCCCTTATTCCCTGTCTGCATGTAGCCTGAAGTCAATCAGAGGTGAGAGCTTATGGTCATCTCATGCTTTCCCTGAACATTTGTCCAGTCCTGGGTGTGTATGTGGTCTTCTAGACTCCCTAGTATATGTTTTTCAAAGCCCTTTTTCTCTGAAGCATCTCATTCTGTCTTTCTTCCGAGCGTTCTGAGCTTTTTTTTGGAGCTATTGTTTGCTCCAAATTTTTTTTTTTTTTTCCCTCCAGAAGGCAGTGGATAGTTCATTTGCCTTTGGATGTTTTTGACCCCTGCCCCACCCCTGCCCTCCGTAGCTACTTCTCCACCCTGGGGGTGTTCCTACTTGGGGAATAAAGAAGCTTTTAGCACTGTTCCTTCAGGGAGTCCCCAGACAGTTTAAAACCAACATAATTCTTTGATATCAAGGTCTGTTCTGCTCCCTCTGACCCCAGTAACCCCCAGCAGGATTACAGACTGCCATCTTCAAGGTGGAGGTGGGAGAAGGATGAGTAGGTTGAAGTACCACAGAGTTCTCCTGCTGGGTTTCAGTCACCTTTCTCTTCCTCAAGTGTTCCAATGGTGACTGTCAACTTGGGCATACTTTCTAGAGTTCTAGTAAAGTTGACTGGCAATTTTTGCTGGTTTTGGTGTTTCTGAAGAGCTCTTGGCAGAGTTTTCTACTCTTTGCTGACATCACTCAATGATGACAATTGGCATAATTATTTCCTGAAAGGTTTTTTGTTGTTGTTGTTCCAGCTTGCTATGCATCTTTGGTTAGTTCCCTTTTACCCCTCCTGAAACAAAGTCTCCCCATGTTTAAAACTGTGGGCTGGGGGGTCAGAACTGGGCCATGTGGTGGTATGGTGGATGTGAAAGCGGCACTGTGGGTATATGTGAGGTGCAAAGGGAGTAAAGAAAAGAAGGTAGGGAAGTGTGGGGACCAGGGGGCACGTGGCTGAGCGGAGCCTTGGTGGCTGGGGTGGGAAGAGGGAGGTGGAGGTGAAGCATTTCTGGTGGAGCACTCCGCACACCTGGGAGGCCCTGTCCTGTGTGGCCAGGCAGCCAGAGACAAGGCTCGGGGAGCCATGAACCCTGGCTCTGGGAGGGAATCTGGTGTGACTCCAGAGAGGGCCCCAGTGGTGTGAGACCTGCCACCTGGGCCTGGGGTGCATGCAACTTGCCGGGAAGGGGCCTACTCCCAGGCTGCAGCTCAGGAGCGGCCTGGGTGCTCAGGGGTCGAGCAGGGTCTGGTCAGGGAGGGCCAGCCTCTCAGGCCTCTACTGGCTCTCTGTCAGGGGGCCTCTCTCCATCAACCAGACCTATTTTACCATCTCTTCCTTCTTACCTCTGCTTCTCTGTGCTTTGCTGTCCCCTCTTCGGGAACACTCTTCCCCTTTATGTCTGCCTGAAAAATCACAACACCACAACAACATGACTTGCTTAGTTAATAATAACTAATACTCATACAGCGTTTGCTCTCACAGGCACTGAGTTACACAGCCTGCTTAATCCTCGCAAACACCTCCTGAGGTATTGTTAAACTGTCATTGAACTAATGAGAAAACAAAGGCGCAGAAAGGTTGAGGAGCTTGCCCAAGGTCCTACAGTATTTGAATCCCTTGCCAGCATTCAACTGGTGTTGGTTCTAGAGTCCAGCCTCTCGGCAGCCATGCTATCCTGTCTCTCCAGGGTTAAACTGTCCCTTATCTGGTGGTACCATCCTTATCTGTGTCTGGGTCTGTCCATCCCCCAGCCTGGAAGCTTTGAGGACGGTATCCCCTAAGCCTTAGTCTGAGCCTGTGAAGGTTGGTTAAACGGATTGATGGAAGGATAGAAGTCCATTCCCCAGCCCTCCCTTTGTGTCTTAGGGTCTGGTTCCTGTTTCCATGAACTCCCCTGAGTGGGCGGGCAGGGAAGGTTAGGTGTGCTTGTTCTGGGCTTAAGTTGGGGAAGGACCCCTGAGAGCAGGGTCCCTGAGGGGGCCCAGGAAGTAGCTGGGAATCACTGCAGTAAGTCAGCCATATGCTGGATGGCAGAGCGCTGGGTCTTCAAGGCTGGAAAAGAGGTGGGGGGAGAAGGAAGGTCAGGTCCGGAGGGGCAGCTCCAGCTTCTGTGTGAGGCATGGCTGTCTCTTTCCCTGCCATTCCCCTGCTCCCCACCCTGGTTTGCTTGTCTAGAGCAGAGAGATGGGTCTTCCAGAATTCCAAACAATGCTGAGGGCCAAAAATGAGACCTTGAAGAGTGCGTAGGAGAAAAGAGGGGGACGATAAAGCAAGCAGGGAGAGCGGAGAAGGCAGGTGTCAGAGCAGGGCCCGGCATCCCACGCCTTCTGGGTGGGCGGGGCCGCTGCCGCTTGCAGTCCAGCATGGAGCGGAGCCTGTGTGGTGGCCGGGACACAGGAGCCGGACTTGATGCCCATTGCTGGGCGAGTCTGAGCCCTTAGAGGTGTCTTCCTGTCCTGGGGACCAGGGGCTGCCCTCCTGTAGGCCTCAGTGCCTCCTCTTTGAGCTGGAGGTCGCCCATTGGGTGGCCTGGGAGGGTGGGGGAGGACCAGAGATAGGCTCTTCCAGGCTTTCCCCACAGAGGCCCCTCCCCCTCCAACCTCAATACTTCTTTCCACCCTCACTCCTCAGAGGCAGTTATGGGACCAGAAAGATCTTTGAGGCCGCTCACCTTTAGTCTTAAAAAATTCACTAAGTGTTTTGCGTTCTATTCCAAAACATCCCCACGTTTCTTTCTGTAGAAAATACACTGATTTTCTTCAAAGCTGCAGTCAAGGTGAGGTTCCAGGGATCTTTTTTATGCCCAGCCCTGCAGCCCGGTTCCTGGGTGTCACTGGCTGAGGTCCCAGTGTGGCCAGCCCGGAATCCCCCGTGATGTCAGGTGGTCAGGGTCCAGCCAGGGTGGGAGGGGGCAAAGCGGCCGGGCCCCCCTTCCAGTTCCCGCCCAGCAGCCGTCACCTAAGCCGCCGTTGCCATGGGCCCACGGCAGATGGCTGGGTTTAGGGTTCCCCGGTGCGCATGGGATTAGGTGAATTAGGGAGCCCGAGACGTGCTGCCATTGTAGCTGGCCGCCGCCAGGCCCTCGGCGCCATGGAGCCCCCCGCCGACCCCGCAGACCCCAGCGACCCTGCAGAGGCGCGGGCCAAGCAGCCGGGCAAGGGCAAGTGGGCGCTGGTGCGCAGCCTGAACCAGGCGCTGAAGACATACGCTGTCCTGCCGGTGAGCCCCGGGCCGGAGGGGGGAGGACGCGCCTTTTAGAAGCCGGTCAGGCCGCAGGGTCGCAAAACCCCAGGTGCACACAGACTCCTAGCGTGCACTTGGACCCCTCGCTTCCCCTCTGAGCCGGGAGCTTTTGCAGCTGGAAAACGGGAGGTGCCCAGAAGGGGATTCCCTGCCTTTGCCCCGGTCCAGAGCAGGGAGCGCCTCCAGGCGCCCTGAGGCAGCTCGGTGGACATTTGTGGACTGGCTGACCAGCTGGTAGAAGGAAAGCGTGGCCTGCGAGGCCCCTCCTTCCCTGAAGGTTAGCAACGGAACACTTCCTTACTCACCCACCCCGCTGGCAAGTCAGTTGGACCATCTTTCCTGCCTGTGAAAACAGGGCTAAGACCACCAGTGTCCCAGAGTGATTTTGAGGATAAAGGAGGGGATGCCTGCGTGCTCTGGAGAAGGCAATGGCACCCCACTCCAGTGCTCTTGCCTGGGAAATCCCATGGACAGAGGAGCCTGGTGGGCTACAGTCCATGGGGTTGAGAAGAGTCGGACAGGACTGAGGGACTTCACTTTCACTTTTCACTTTGATGCACTGGAGAAGGAAATGGCAGTCCACTCCAGTGCTCTTGCCTGGAGAGCCCCAGGGACGGGAGCCTGGTGGGCTGCCGCCTGTGGGGTCGCACAGAGTCGGACACGACTGACGTGACTTAGCAGCAGCAGCAGCAGCCTGCGTGCTCATGTCTTCAGTCGTGTCTGACTGTGCGAACCATGGACTGTAGTCCCCAGGCTCCTCTGTCCATGGGATTCTTCAGGCAAGAACACTGGAGTGGGTTGCCATGCCCTTCTCCAGGGGATCTTCCCCATCCAGGGATCGAACCCTCTTCTCGGTCTCCTGCATTGCACCAGGGAATTCTTTACCTGCTGAGCCACCAGGGAAGCCCCTAAGTTGGGGGAGTAGGGGGTAATGTCCTAAAACAGACTCGTTTTCATTTCACAAACCGACTGAACTGCAAACCCTTCTGCAGGGGAGGGAGGAGGCACAAGAGACTAAGGCCTTGCGGGGGAGTCAGCATTGATCTGATCTGGGTTCATGCCTAGGGGGGAGGCAAGTGGACATCAAGGACAACTCCTCTTTGAATGGGTCTCTTATCTTTCCAAGCACTGACTCCTTCCATTTTAAGGCTAGGGAACACTAAGGCCCAGAGAGACAGAAACACTTAGCCAAAGTCACACAGCATTGATGGCAGAACTGAGACCTGAATCCAGAACTCTTTACCGTGTGTTTGTGGTGGATGTGGGCTAGGGTTGTGAAGTGCCCTGGAGGACATTTGGGCAAATCCATCTAGGAAGCCACTGTGTGGGGGCTGGGAGCCACTCATCCACGGTGGAGAAGCTGTTACTTTCTCCAGTTTACACAGCCACGCAGGGGCAGGAGTCTCACAAATGGAACTTTTGATGTGGGGAAAGCTCCTCAGTGGGGCTCTCCTGACAGTGGGGTGGTAGGGTTGTAGGAATGGGGCCAGATGCAGTCACGGGCTGCCTGGAGTCCGGTTGTGGGGAGAGGCCAGCGGGGTTAGACCTGAGGCCAGTGCTCCTCTCCTGTCCTCCCGCCCCTCGAGAAAGTGTCGCGTTCTTTTACATCTTCCCTCCTCCCCTCCTTCCTTCACCCATCAGCATTTCCTGACCCACCTTGTTTTGGGATCGGGCTCTGCCCTGCAGTTGTTTGCAGTCTCATGAGTAACTGAGCTGATGAGTGGCAGTGGCCAAATCACTTTCTCTCTCTGAGCCTCAGTTTCCTCATCTGTAAAATGGGGACGCTTACATTCCAACTGCATTCTCATGCCCCAGGTACTTTCTATGGGACAGTGGGAACTGTCTTCTCAGAGGTTCTCAGGCCCCCGAGTCTTCTTGGAAGCCTCTTAGCTGCCGTTTTTGCTTCTTTCCTCAAGTTCAGATCAAGAGAAGAGAAAATCAAGTCATTGCCCTCTGACGACAGTCCTTGGCTAGGAGGATTCTAAAGTCACTTCTGTTTGCTTTGGTGCCCTTAGCTGGATCTTCCAGTTTGCATTTTGGGTCCACTAACTGTCTCTAGGCAGGAACCCTATTAGTGCTTCCTGTTCTGCTTACAGAACTGGGCTCAGGGCAGGGCCCTAGGGTGGGGTGTTGGGAGACTGGACTGGATTTGGAATTTGCTAGTCTTGGGCCTCATTCCTGGTTCTACCACAAAACACCTGTGTGACCTTGGGCATGGGTCTTGACCTCTTTGAGGAGATGAAGTAGAGGTGGAATCCTCTGTCGAAGCATTGCCATGAGGTTCAGTGAGATGGTTGATTCCAGGGAAGCATATCAGTCACTAGCTGGCCTGCTGCAGGGGTATTGAGTGTGCAGGGGTATTGGTACTGGTGCCACTGCCCACCACTGCCAGCCTCCGGGAATCAGGTAGTCTTTCTTTTTCTCTCTCATACACATGAACTCTGTCATGTGCTCCCTCTTACACACTCATACCCATGCTCACACACACACTCTCTCACATTCTGGTTTGGTTCTGGGGAATCACAGATGGAAGACTCGGATCAGCTCCACCCTGAGGGAGTTGCAGGCTAATGAGGAGTGGGCACACACAGTGATGACCCAGCCTGGTGCAGGCTGTAAAGGGCAAGCCCAGGGGCCCTGGATTCTGGAGGAATGCCTGGGTTCTCTTCTCAGGATGAAGTTTTAAAAAATGTAAACGCATCGTGCCATCCTCTCTTGCTTCAAAATCTTCCAATAGCTTCCTGTCCTACTTAAAGTCCACCTTCCGTCCATGGCTCACGGGGCCCTATGTGCCCGCTGCCCACATCCTCCGAGTGCCCCCTCATCTAGCATCAACCCAGGGCTCCCCTTACTAGACCTTCTGCTTTCCCTTTACTGCTCTGTCCCCAGAGTCTGGAGTGAAACTGGCCCACAGCAGGCTCTCTACAAATGTGCTCCAAATGGATCACAATAAACTGTGGAAAATTCTGAAAGAGGTGGGAATACCAGACCACCTGACCTGCCTCTTGAGAAATCTGTATGCAGGCCAGGAAGCAACAGTTAGAACTGGACATGGAACAAGAGACTGGTTCCAAATAGGAAAAGGAGTACATCAAGGCTGTATATTGTCACCCTGCTTATTTAACTTATATGCAGGAGTACATCATGAGAAACGCTGGACTGGAAGAAACACAAGCTAGAATCAAGATTGCTGGGAGAAATATTAATAACCTCAGATATGCAAATGACACCACCCTTATGGCAGAAAATGAAGAGGAACTAAAAAGCCTCTAGATGAAAGTAAAAGAAGAGAGTGAAAAAGTTGGCTTAAAGCTCAACATTCAGAAAACGAAGATTATGGCATCGGTCCCATCATGCCATGGGAAATAGATGGAGACACAGTGGAAATAGTGTCAGACTTTTTTGGGGGGGGGGCTCCAAAATCACTGCAGATGGTGACTGCAGCCATGAAATTTGAAGATGCTTACTCCTTGGAAGAAAAGTGATGACCAACCTAGATAGCATATTCAAAAGCAGAGACATTACTTTGCTGACTAAGGGCCATCTAGTCAAGGCTCTGGTTTTTCCTGTGGTCATGTATGGATGTGAGAGTTGGACTGTGAAGAAGGCTGAGCGCCAAAGAATTGATGCTTTTGAACTGTGGTGTTGGAGAAGACTCTTGAGAGTCCCTTGGACTGCAAGGAGATCCAACCAGTCCATTCTGAAGGAGATCAACCCTGGGGATTTCTTTGGAAGGAATGATGCTAAAGCTGAAACTCCAGTACTTTGGCCACTTTATGCAAAGAGTTGACTCATTGGAAAAGACTTTGATGCTGGGGAGAATTAGGGGCAGGAGGAGAAGGGGACAACAGAGGATGAGATGGCTGGATGGCATCATGGACTCGATGGACGTGAGTCTGAGTGAATTCCAGGAGTTGGTGATGGACAAGGAGGCCTGGTGTGCTGAGATTCATGGGGTCGCAAAGAGTAGGACATGACTGAGCGACTGAACTGAACTGAACTCTTCGGGGGGTGAGGAGGAGGAGCAAAGAGGTGGGGCAGTGAGGAGGGGTTGGGAAGAGTTGCTATTTGCTCTTGGATAAATGTCCACTCAGTGGAAAGATGGGGAGGGGAAGGGGGGGTGGAGCAGGGGTGTGTCCAGTGGTCCTGGGTCAGCAGTTAAGAGAGGGCAAGGAGTGTGGCAGGAAACACAGCTTGGATTTGGGATTAAAGCAGTCGTGAGCATTAAATAGGGCAGTTTATGAGAAGCAACCACACAGCCTGGGCAACAGTAGGCACTCAGCAAGCACGTGAGTTCTCCTCTCCTCCCTAAGGCTCTCCAGAGTCTCTTAGTTTTTCTGGGAGAGAGCTTGGGTTTGCTGCTGGCATGTTTCTAACTGTGCTGACCTCCCACGAAGGGAAGTTCATAGTGTCAGCTGGGGCTGAAAAGTAGTTGGTTCTGATGGGAACAGGAAGCTGAAACAGGGACCAAGCAGTATCAAAGTTGGCTTTGGTACTCAATGAGCCCACCCCTCACTGAGGCATGTGGAAACTGAGGTTCAAAGACGTCAGGGACTTGTCTGAGGTCCCAAGCAGGTCCCCAGGCCCAGTCTCATAGCCCAGAGCTATTTCCACGGGGCCATTCCCATGGGCTCATTTCACTGTGAATCAGTTTTAGCAGCTGTTGTTATGTTTCTAACTGCCGCTTGATATTTTTATTAGAATGTCCAGGTTCTTTTACCCTCTCGGGAATTTGGGAACCACCCCAAAAGCACACTCTTATTAAGGTTAGAATAGAATTCAAACTTTTACCTCCAGGTGAATAAGAGTCTATAAGTCCTGGTTCTTGCCCACCTCTCTCTAATCAGTCCTTCCTGCCTGCCTCAGGGCCTTTGCCCTTGTCATTTCCTCTGCCCAGATTTCCACCCTTGCTCTTTCCTAGCCTGTCTGCTTCTCGCCCTTAGGTCTCAGGTCAGAGGTTTCCTCCAGAGTGGCTTCCCCAGCCACTGAATCTCTGCTTGGCTGGCCTGGTCATTCTCCAGCACTGGGATCACTATCATCACCACACTACAGCCATCCCAAGTGACTATTACTTGCTTAGTTGTTTGTTTTCTGCCTCCTTCCAACCCGAACGTACTTCCTCAGTTTTTTTCTGGCTCCTCCCAACTAGAATGTGGACTCCATGCTCACTGCTTGATCCCCAGCATTTAGATCCATCGGTGCCTCGTACCGAGGAGGTGCTCAGTACATGCGTGTTTGATGCCAGTGCTGAAAGGTGCTTCTTCTAAATCCGTTTGCTGACTCTGGGCTGTAGATGTGGCTTCAGTGCATGCTCACTGAGTATGTAGTGAGAGCCAGGCCCTGTGCCGTATGCTGCAAGGGATACAGATGTGACGCTCTGCCTGCCCCCAAGAGACACTGTTGGGTGTCCCCACAAGCCAGGAGACAGTGTGGCTGAGCGATGTCCACGTGTGGCCCAGGGCGCAGCAGTGTCACTGCAGGGAACTCATAGCTGTGACTGTGACTGTTGACCTTGGAGGTGATGGAGGCTGTTTGAATGTCCAGGGGAACACCTCCTTTAGGATGGAGGGGAAGTGGTTTGGGTGCTTCGGTGTTTCTGCCTAAACCTCGAAGAGTCTACTGTACCTGTATATGATGTAGAGCCCTGGGGAGAGGCGGGCTTTGGACAGGCCTGGGTTTGAAGCTGCTCAGCTGTGTGGTCTCAGCTGTTCTGCTCTCTGAGCCTCTGCTTATTCGTCTGTACATTGGGGACAGACACGACACTAAGTGCCCAGCCGAGGTCCAGGCACCAAGCCTGCCACAAATGCTGCTTCTCTCCCTCTTCATTGGTCGACGCAAGAGCTGCTGGTGGTGGAGGTGGGCACAGCACCGCTTGGAAGGTGTTCCTGATGCCCCTCTCTGCTCACCTGGGACTCTCTCACTCACAGGGCGACTACGTCTGGATGGACCTGAGATCTGGGCAGGAGTTTGATGTGCCCATCGGCGCAGTGGTGAAGCTCTGTGATTCTGGGCAAATCCAGGTGGTGGACGATGAAGGCAATGTGAGTAGCCTGTTACCATCCTGCCCCCATGCCTTGACAGGGGCACAGGCTGGCGGTGACCTGACGCAGGGCCCTCACAGGGACCGGCCTCAGGGGGGTGGAGACAGTTCCTGGGCCCCACTTCTGCCTCTCAGAGCTCCCTTTCTCCATGGAGCTTTCCTGACGGCCCCCATGAGAAGGAACCTCCCTTTTGCCCCACGATACTTGTTCTAATTTCCATTTGGTCCATTCTGCCTGGTATTAGAGATGTGTGTCTGTGTGGATGTTCGAGTGTATATGGTAGGGGCAGAGAGGTGGCACTAGGCTGGGCGCTCCTCAGGTTCAGGGATGCTTTGGGATCAGAGAGACTGGATTCAAATCCCATTCTGCTCACTTGATGCCCAAGCTATGCAACCTTGGCCAAATCTCTTTCCCTTCCGAACCTCAGTTTCCCTTTCTGAAAATGGAGATAACGACAACTATCTCACAGGGTTATTGACTCAGAAAACAGGGAGGTGCTCTGAAAACAGCCAGTCTGGTTCTGTGGGGTTACAGCATCAGATGAATTCACTGTCCACCCCAGTGCTGCCCGGGAATCAGTCTAACAGTTGAACACTTTATCTCTTGTGACTCTGAAGGAAAGGGACACTGGAAGTGTAAATTTCAGAGGCAGTGAGAGTGGGGCCTTGGGGATGGAAGGAAAGGTCTAAAGTCAAGTCCTATCTTAGAAAAGATGAGTGGGTGGCCAGGAAGAGGGGAAGCCTGGGAACTCTTGATGTGTGTTCATGGGCATGGCACCTGTGTATGTGGCGGGGGCATGTGTAAACGTGGTGCAGAGTATAAGGTTGTGGTTTGGTAAAGATGTGAGGGACCAGGGAGATTCAGTTCATCATAATTTGGGTTGTACCCAATGCTTCAGGTGGCGCTGGGGACACAGAGAGAGTCCCGTCTTAGCCTTCAAGTCTGATGGAAGTGAAAGGGTGCAGTGACTTGGAGAAGAAGGCTCTGTTGGGGGTTGGGATGGGCTCTGGATCCTGGAGGCCCAGTACTGGCCATAGAAAGGTGGGAGCATCACTATTACTTATTCCTACAGCCTCCAGAGGTACCAACCTTGGGGTCTGCAAAGCCCTGTGACCCAAGTTCTGTCTTTAAGTCCTCACAGTGTGTGTGAAAGGCCGGGAGGACAGCCTCTGTGCCCTCAAGGGGAAACTGGAGTCCAGGGAGGGACCCAGGACCACTCACGCTAGTGAGCTAGTGAGGGATGCTGTGTGAGGGGCCAGGATCCAGGGCCTCTGGCCCTGTGTGTGTGTTTCCTCTCCTGACATCTCAGTGGCGACTTTGGAGCTCTGGTTCTGTTAACCACACTTTTGTCCCCTGGGCTTTAGAAGCAGAGTGGCTGCAGTGTCATCCCAGAGGCTCCAGTTCCAGGGCCCTCTAGGAAGCCCCTGTGAGGCAGCAGGTGCAGAAGGGGGCCCTGGGTTTGGCTGGCAGCACAGACAGGTCCAGGAACCAGCCTGGAATCCCCGGGGCGGGGCCCAGGGACTCTGCCTGCAGGCTTGAGTTTCACTTGGGTCATATTGCATGTCAGATGGTGTCCCGTAACTGTGTCATCAGATCCCAGAGATCCACTCCCACTCGCCCCCCCAGAGGCCCTGAGAATGGGGGCTGCAGAGTGGGGAGGAACGTGACTGACTGGCTGGGAACAGGATGGGGCCTGTGTTTGCTTCAGTGGCACTGGGCCCCGGGGGTGAGGGGTGTGGTTTCTGGCCTCTTCTTTCACCGTCTTTCCCCACTCCCATTCCCTCCCTGATCCACCTCCAAGCTATCATCTTTGACCTCTGTCTGCCACAGAATCCCCCAACCTGAGGGCAAGTGAGTCACATCTGGTTCCCTGGAGCACAACAAAGCTCTCCCTAGAGAATTTTCTCTATGAAGATGTGCTGAATGAATGAGAGGCCATGGTTCCCATCTTCACTGAAGTGCTAATACTCTGCTTTTGTCCAGGCCACTCTTATTGCCGGACATACCCCTTCTTCCCCTCCTCTGCACAGCATGTGGTCCCTGTCTCTCTGAATTCATTGCCAAGTCAGCTCTTTCCCAAATGTGTCCCCAGGCCTCTCTGTTTCTCACTGGTATGCCTTCAGGGCCAGGCCTCAGTTTCTGTCCTGGTTACACTTTGGTCTGTGTGGTAGGTGTCTGTGGACATTGACCTGAGGGGTGCTGACCTCAGCTGGGAGATTCCATGCAGGAAAGGAGTGGGTAGAGGCTCAGCTCTGCCATTTAACTGAGAGAGCACTTTACCTCTCTAATGTACAGCCTCACTGTAAAACAGGGCAAGTAATTCCATGATGCAATGTTAAGAGGAACAAATGAGACTATACATCTCTTTTTGCAACAAAAACTAGAAGGCGTTAGAGTGATAATACCTAGGACTGGTTGATCAGTTACCAGGTACTAGGGCTTTTTAGACCTGGCAGGAGTGAAACAAAAGTTGACCATTGTCATATCTATTAACCCTCCCAACATCCCTAAGAAAAGGGGATTGTTATTCTCATCCCTGTTTCATAGATGAGGTCATAGAGGTTCAGGGAAGCAAATTGACATGCACAGGGCTACGGGTCTTGAGGAAGCTGAGCTACCTCTTAACTGGGCTGAAGTGTCCTGTGGAGGAATTATGGAAACAGAGGCTGAGGTTGAGCGGGGAAGGCAGACAGCCTGCCTGGCAACCTCTCCCCTCTGGCCCATGCTAAGGCCTAGACCAAGTAGGGAAAGGGAATTTTCCAATTAGATCAACTTTTATCAAGAAATGGGGTGGAAGAGAGGAATGTTCCACCCGGGATTGGAAAGTCTAGGAGGGTTCTCTGATCTCACCATCCAGCCCATTCACGTCAGGGCTGTGTGAGGGCCTGACCTGGAATGCAATGCCCCTGGCCCAGGAAGTGCCTTGAAATGCCAGGGAAACTGGAGTCATTGGCAGTGGCTAGCCTGTCCCTGAGCTCTTTGAGGGCCTTGGTCTTCTGATCCTGTCTTCTCATGTGAAGTAAGGGAGCTGGAGTAGGGGACTTGTGGGGTCTCTCCATGACTAGGACTTGGCTTTTAATTCAGACTTGGTTCCTAATAGTCAGAAGTCAGCCATTTGCTCATCAGGGATTTTCTGCCCTGTCTCTGTGCCTGGCCCCTGTTTGAAGCACTGTGAACCGGGCTATAGCAAACATGGAACCTAATTGCCCAGGCTTGGGGAAAATTGAAGGGTCAGGGCCAGAACCGAGTTCACACGGCAACCCAGTGTGACCACTGCCTTGCAGTGGGAGCCCGGGGTGTGTGGGGGCCTAGATGAGGCCCTGACCCAGCCGAGGGAACCCTGACTCCTGCCTGGTCCTCAGGCTCCTCTGCTTCTGGCATTTGGGAATAGGGAGAGGGACCCAGAGGTCTTTGGAGGTTTGACTCAGGTTATAGCCATACCACAGAGCACAGGAGCGATTCCCACGTCTCTGAGAGGTGAGGATTGTGAGTAGAGGGTGCTGGAGACCTCCGAGGGGAGGTGAGGATTCCAACAGTCAGAGGAAACCAGGGCTTTGCAAGCTCTATGAACAAGCCAAGGCGATTGCCCAGATGTGCAACCGTCTGCCACCCGTGGCAGCAGGCAGATGGTGCAGGAGTATGGCACCATCTGAGTAACTTTTTGTCCTACTGTTTACTGGAGTTTGGGTTTGAAGTCAAATCTAACTCCAATTATTACACTTTTCACTCCATCCTATAAACTGACTGGAGAGACTAATCCCTTTTATGACGGCCACAAGGTAAGGCCAAAGTCCCAGCCATACCCACCTCTAAGGTCTGCAAAGAGAATTCCCTAAGAGGAGGAAGAGCGCTCCATGGAGGTTAAGAGTGGGTGGTATCACTTTTACTTGTGGGAGTCAACCTGTTAGAACTGATAGTGTTTGGCCGCAGGAGAGGACGAGGCCCTTATGGGGTCGCAGATATCTGGGGTTCCCGTCCCTCCCGGGACCCTTCCCTGGCAGAGCGCAGCCTGTGTCCCAGGAGGACGAGCTGACATTAGCCGCTGTGCATCTCCGCAGGAACACTGGATCTCGCCGCAGAACGCCACGCACATCAAGCCCATGCACCCCACGTCGGTCCACGGCGTGGAGGACATGATCCGCTTGGGGGACCTCAATGAAGCCGGCATCCTGCGCAACCTGCTCATTAGATACCGAGACCATCTCATCTACGTGAGTCTTGCCCCACCAGCCAGCCCCTCCGCCCACCTTCGGTCCCTCCACTTGTAGCCCCGCCCCACCCCGCCCCGCCCCCGCAGCTGGCCTGTTGGGATCAGGGAATCAGCCCTGCCCCACAGCCGCTCTGTCTGTGG
>SJYC01106864.1:0-16474 GCA_006408675.1 Madoqua kirkii | reverse complement strand
AGCCCTTGCCCACAGACGCTCTGTCTGTGGCTTATCTTCTCTTTTGGTGTGGATGGCAGCCCCCTCCAGTGTTCTCGCCTGGGGAATCCCATGGACAGAGGAACCTGGCAGGCTACAGTCCATGGGGTCATAAAGAGTATGACACGACGGAGCGACTAACACTTTCTTGGGTGATCTGTGATTGCAGAACAGAAAGTTTTTCCCACAGGTTCTTATGCCTCTGCAGGGAGACTGCTGAAACTGCTGGGAGACCAGACCAAGGAGGGGAGGGCAACAGGCTTGGTGCTTTGCCCAGGGATGGGGGATCTGTGGCTTTCCCTGGGTTTGCGGTGGGATTAGGACCTGCCATGGGTCTTCCAAGGTCAAGAGGAGTATGAGTTGGACGTCTGTATTCTCAGGAAGGGGATGGAGGATGAAACATGCTCCTGGATCCCCCAAAACCTTGATACTAGAACCCGTCATACACACATGCCACACTTTCCACCTTGAAACTTATGAGGACGAAAAAAGAGTATCTCACTCAGCTAGGACTGAATTGATCCCAAGAGATGAGCTTAGAGACCATCAGGACAAGATGGTCCCATCGAGACCATTAGTCTAGAGATCCTCACACTTTTTGGCCTCAGGAACCATATTTATGCTCTTAAATATTATTGAGGGCCTCAAAGAGCTTTTGTTTATGTATGTTGTATCTATTGATATTTACCATATTACAAATTATAACCAGGACATTTAAAATTATTAATTCATTAAAAAATAACCACAAAAATCCATTACAGAATAACATAGCATATTTTAAAGAAAATACACTTGTCAGTATAAAAAAATAATGAGAAGAGTGGCACTGCTTTACAGTTTTTCAAATTCAAATATCTTTAGTATCTGACTTAATATTATGGTGGGCCAAAAAATTTGTTTGCTTCTGTAACATCTTACATATAACCCAAGTGAATTTTTTGGCCAATTCAATTAGAAGACAACCTGATTTTCTGCCACACCTCCACACTGATTTGATATTGTTTTGGCTGAAGTGTAAAAAAATCTGGCCTCACAGATTTGCTGGCAGAAAAGACAAGGCTTTATGGACTTCAGGAAAGGATACTGGGGATCCTCAGGGATCTCAGCCTTCTCTGAGAATGGCTGATCTAGCCTCTAGTCCCATTTTACAGAGAGGGAAACTGAGGCTTCCCAAGGCTGAGTTGTAGAGCTGTGCTCTGAGGTCACTGCATGTCTCTGGCCTGAGCAGCTCAGGGGCAAAGGAAGCCATGGATGTACAACAAAGAGCTGGAGGGAACTCTCTGAAGCAGGTCCCCAGGCTGGTCATGCTCAGGGGAGGTGGGGTGAATGAGTTGTCAGGACGGTGAATGGGAGACAGGGCCGGGAGAGTCTGAGGGAGCCTGAGGAAGCACAACAAGTTCTCAGGGCCCCCAAAAGCCCTGGCATTGTGGCACCTCAGCTGCTGGGGAGGTCCTCTGCCAGCCTCCCCACTCTGGGTCCTGAAGCCTTGGGCTGTCAAGCTATGCTCTGGCCCTGGACATGTATCGATTGTGTAGGCAGAGACAGCAGCTTTCTCAGGGAGCCCCTTAGTAGTGACAAAGCCCCTTTTACTCCTTCCCTCATCCAGAGGGCAGGACATGATGACACCTCCAAACATGAGCAACATCACCCAGACAGTGGGGTGGAGCTAGGACTTGAGCCCAGGCCAGAGAAACCCCACGGGACGACTGGTGTCAACACCCCAGTTCTTGGCAGTTTCTTGCCCCCTCCTCTCCTTGGATAGCAGGTGAACACAGGAGAGACCTGGGGCTCTCCGTGGCCACTCGCCCAGGCCTGGGTGGAAGGTGACACTTGGGTCTGGAGGTGAGCAGGAGCCTGTCCCCTCTGCTGCCCAGGGAGGCCGCTGCAGAGCTCGCGTCCTGATGCAGTCTCCTTCACAGGAAGGGGCTGAGTGGGGGCTGTCTCCACCAGGGACCCTGCAGACCACGTCTAAGGATAACTCTGAGGCATGTAGTTGGTTATTTTGCACACAGTTTAGTGATTTTGCCAGCAAATTAGTTTCTCATATGTGAGGGAGTCGGTTGGTTGATTCAAAGAACAAAGGCAAAAACAGGATCCAAAAGGGAGAAGAGAGGAAAAAATTTTAGACAGTCTGGCATAAGTAAATCTTTTTATTTTGATGCACCATATAGCCTGTGAGGTCTTAATTCCCCCACTGGGGGTTGAACCTGCACTCCCCACATTGGAAGCACAGAGTCTTAGCCACTGGAGTGCCCCAAAGTTCAGGAAGTTCAGTTCACTGCCCAGATCAGTGAATCTGGTTTGTTAAGTTCTCAGAGTAGGCTAATTAGCTGGCTTCCCTGGTGGCTCAGATGGTAAAGAATATGCCTGCAATGCAGGAGACCCAGGTTGGATCCCTGGGTTGGAAAGATCCCTTGGAGAAGGGAATGGCAACCCACTCCAGTGTTCTTGCATGGAGAATTGCGTGGACAGAGGAACCTGGTGGGCTACAGTTCATGGGGTCACAGAGAGTTGGTCATGACTGAGCGACTATATTCTACTGTGTGTGATTAGCAGGCAGTCAGGAGAGAAATCAGCCTGGACGTTATGGCCTTACCTAGGTTGACTATGGGATCAAATAAAATTCCAGAGATTTATGGATTATCCAGAAAACCGTGAGGTCTGTGCCATTTGCCTCATTAGAAGTTTTGCTAGTAACCATTCTGACTGATTTTAGGGTGAGGGATAGGAAGTGGTGGGGAGGGGAGGGCATGGGGATGGAGCCCAGATGAGATGTCTAAGCTCTCTTTCCCATTCAGAGACTCACAGTCAGAAATCCAGCCACAGCGCCTGGAAGGTCCCCAGCTTGCATAGCCTGTGGACCTAAGATTCAGGGTGTCTGTTGGTGCAGGGTCCTTCGCTCCAGAGCTGCAGGGCTCAAGGAGGTTTCCTTGACTTGCTGACTCTATGCTTCTGTGACTGACTGGATGAAGCAGGATTAGACCAGGGCTTTGAAGCGGCAGCTGGGCTATTGTCCCACCCAGAAACCGTACCTGTCCCTAACCATGGCAACCCTGGTCACTTCATGGCTTAGGTTACCCTGGGTACAGCCCTATGCACCCAGGATTTCCTCAGATTACCACGGCCACTCATAGCCTGGGGCCTGGAGGATGCTGTGTCCCTGATTGTCTGCCCAGGGCTACCTGCTCCAGCTGGTCTGCCCCCAGGAGCCTGAGGGACCGCACTCCAGGGCCATAAGTTAGCCCCAGGCACCCTAAGTGAGGCAGAGTCCTCAGAGGACCCCTAGCGACCTCTCAACTGAAGGAGAAAATTTTGAGCAGACACCACTGAGACAAACATTCAAGTCTAAGGTCCTTTCACGATATCTTGAGAATGTGAACTGGAATCCCTTTGACCAAGATGCAGTAGGAATGGTTAGTACTTGTTAATTTCAAGTGTGAGATAATTGGCAGAGTAATTTACAGTAGGATTGTAGGTTCAGACTATGGTAGCATTGGTTCCACCAAGTATCAGTAACTTCTGAAGAAGGGGTTATATGTATGTTGTTCATGATTCTGCATTTGATCACTATATCAAATACTCAGAATATATCAGATATACCAAAAGACACAGTGTGCTTCTGTTGAGTCAGACAAGTACTTAGTATTGGGTTAGCAAACTTTTTTGTGAGATTGAGATGTTGGTTGCTTATAGCATTGATACTATATGATGAGTGAGGTTTAGAGCAGTTTTCTCTTAATCTCTACTGTATATGTCTGAGTAATATGGCAGAAATGAATCTTTTTGTTTTAGTGTAATTTTAGCGCCCAGGTGGTGGTAGTGATAAAGAACCCTTCTGTCAATGCAGGAGACCTAAGAGATGTGGGTTCAATATCTGGGTAGAGAAGATCCTCTGGAGGAAGAAATGGCAACCCACGCCAGTGTTCTGGCCTGGAAAATCGCATGGACAGGGGAGCTTGGCGGACTACCGTCTACAGGTTTGCAAAGAGTCAGACATGACTGAAGCAACTTAGCACACAGATAGGGCAGCATTTTTAATCTCTAGAAGAATACTACCATGAATAATGTTTATTGAGTCTTCAACTTATGCTACTGCTGCTGCTAAGTCAGTCATGTCCAACTCTGTGCGACCCCATTGACGTCAGCCCACCAGGCTCCCCTGTCCCTGGAATTCTCCAGGCAAGAACACTGGAGTGGGTTGCCATTTCCTTCTCCAATGCATGAAAGTGAAAAGTGAAAGTAAAGTTGCTCAGTCGTGTCCAACTCTTAGTGACCCCATGGACCGCAGCCTACCAGGCTCCTCCATCCATGGGATTTTCCAGGCTAGAGTACTGGAGTGGGGTGCCATTGCCTTCTCCGTCAACTTATGCTAGGCACTGTTATAAGTATTTTATATGAATTAATTGATTTAATCCTCATAGTACCCCTTATGTGAGCTACCCTGGTGGCTCAGTGGTAAAGGACCCACCTGCCAATGCAGGAGATATAAGTTTGATTCCTGGGTTGGAAAGATCCCCTGGAGAAGGAGATGGCAACCCACTTCAGTGTTTTTGTATGGGAAATCCCATAGACAAGGAGCCTGGTAGGCTACAGTCCATGGGGTTGCAATGAGTCAGACATGACAGCAAGCAGCAGCCTCTCATTGGGTGGTCCCAGAGGCCAGGGGTCGTTGCCGGGTCTTTCAGGGAACAGGTGGCAGGGCTGACGCTGAGCAGGGACTGGAGCTCTGGTCTGGGAGCTGGGAGACCTGGGTCCAGGTTTTGGCAGGTGGCCTTTGCAGATTCCCTCCCCATTTCTGGTCTCTGTCACCCTTTTGGTGCAATGGGTTGGGTAGCTCTGTGACATTGGTATAGTATGTGTATCTTGGTCTCCATGGCCTGCTAAGTGGAAACCCCCAGGGATAGCAGGCCCAGGGGTTTCCCAGAGGAGGAGGTGGATTCCTACCATATCTCCTGGGGTGTGTCTCTATCCCAAGGGAGGCTCCTTGATCTCCACCTGGAACTTGGGGCCCCCAGGGACCTGTGTGCTATGTCTTTGACTCAGGAATAATCCTTATCTCTTCCCTACCCCAATCCATGGTCCTACCAAAGCCCACCAGGGTGGGCTTTATCACTGGAGACTTAACAAAATGCCAGTGTTGGAGAGTGGACATTAACCCTCTGTTTACCATGAACCCTTGGAGAGACAGGGCCAGAGGGGCTCAGAGAGCAGTGCCCAGAGCCTAAGGGGGTGGACACGTGCTGAGGTGCAGAGACAGGCCTCAGTCTCGTTGTCAGCAGCGGCCAAGCCCCTCACTTCTTCTGCCTCCCCTACCACCAGCCCCGCAGTCTTGCAGGTGCATCCTTGGACTTTGGTTGAGTCCAAGTAGGGAGGTGAGAGCTGGGGCTCTGGTGCCAGGGTCCCTCCATTATCCCATTCCCCACTTGTCTGCTGTGTGACCTTGGCACGTCCCGCCCCTTCTTGGAGGCTCAGTTCTCCCATCTGAGAAGGAACATCATAACTATGCCTCACAGGGGCCTTCTGACCCAGATTCCCAGTGGTGGACAGATTGTAGGGGCATGGTGGAAGCTGGGAGTCCAGAGGGGAGGTTCCTGGCAGGAACATGGCCATGTCCACAGAGAGAAGTGGGTTGTTAGGAAGGAGGGGAGACTCCCCCAGCATCCCACCCTGGTGAAGGATGGTGGTGAAGGGCAGTGGTGGCACTGTTGGCTGAGCTGGGAGGCAGAGGAGGAGCAGGGTTGGAAGGGAGAGTGGGCTGTGGTCTGGGCAGGCTGGCGGACATCAAGTGGGGATGTCCAGGAGGCAGAGGGCTGAGGGGCCTAGTGCTCGGGAGGGCCCTCTGGGCTGTGGGCAGAGGAGAGAGGGCCACGGAAGGGTGATGGGGAGGAAGGGTCCAGGCCCAGCCCCGGGAAGGCTCCTCATGGCTCAGTGCACCCCCGCCCTCTCTGGCACTGCCCCTCTGTGCTTGGTCACCGAGCCTCTCCTCAGGGCCACCTCGGTCTGGCTCTGATTCCCCCGTTGACGGGTTCATTGGGTTTGAAATAGCGTGTCTGCCTCCACCTCTGTAACTGCTGTTTATCCTCCCCAGCTGTCAGGGTGACCTTTCCCTAGCAGTCTTCCCAAATGTCCTGTCCTTTCACGCCTCTGTGCTTGATTCCCACTGAGAGCCCCCTGCCCGCCTGCACCCTCTCCAGCTTGTGAGCCTGGGATGAGTTCCCTTGGCCCCAGGCTCTCCCTCCCTGGCAGTCGGGTGTGGTTGTCAGCCTTCCCTTGTGCCTCAGGGAAGGGCTCTTGAATGATAGCACACAGGCCTCAGATCACATGGCAATCAAGGGCCAAGTGGTTGAGAGCCATGCCTGCCATTAAGGAAATACTCAAAGGAAGGTGCTTGTGGACAGCCAACTCTGCACCAGGTACCTGTCCAAAGGTTGTGCCCTTAGGTCTTTACAGCAGCCTTGGGAGGTGGGTGTTAACCATACCCCTTTTACAGATGAACAGACAGACTTAGAAAAGTAGAGATTTGCCACGGGGATTTTTTTTTTAAGTTAGATTTCTAAATGGAACTTGGGGCCCCCAGGGACCTGTGTGCTATGTCTTTGACTCAGGAATAATCCTTATCTCTTCCCTACCCCAATCCATGGTCCTACCAAAGCCCACCAGGGTGGGCTTTATCACTGGAGACTTAACAAAATGCCAGTGTTGGAGAGTGGACATTAACCCTCTGTTTACCATGAACCCTTGGAGAGACAGGGCCAGAGGGGCTCAGAGAGCAGTGCCCAGAGCCTAAGGGGGTGGACACGTGCTGAGGTGCAGAGACAGGCCTCAGTCTCGTTGTCAGCAGCGGCCAAGCCCCTCACTTCTTCTGCCTCCCCTACCACCAGCCCCGCAGTCTTGCAGGTGCATCCTTGGACTTTGGTTGAGTCCAAGTAGGGAGGTGAGAGCTGGGGCTCTGGTGCCAGGGTCCCTCCATTATCCCATTCCCCACTTGTCTGCTGTGTGACCTTGGCACGTCCCGCCCCTTCTTGGAGGCTCAGTTCTCCCATCTGAGAAGGAACATCATAACTATGCCTCACAGGGGCCTTCTGACCCAGATTCCCAGTGGTGGACAGATTGTAGGGGCATGGTGGAAGCTGGGAGTCCAGAGGGGAGGTTCCTGGCCAGGAACATGGCCATGTCCACAGAGAGAAGTGGGTTGTTAGGAAGGAGGGGAGACTCCCCCAGCATCCCACCCTGGTGAAGGATGGTGGTGAAGGGCAGTGGTGGCACTGTTGGCTGAGCTGGGAGGCAGAGGAGGAGCAGGGTTGGAAGGGAGAGTGGGCTGTGGTCTGGGCAGGCTGGCGGACATCAAGTGGGGATGTCCAGGAGGCAGAGGGCTGAGGGGCCTAGTGCTCGGGAGGGCCCTCTGGGCTGTGGGCAGAGGAGAGAGGGCCACGGAAGGGTGATGGGGAGGAAGGGTCCAGGCCCAGCCCCGGGAAGGCTCCTCATGGCTCAGTGCACCCCCGCCCTCTCTGGCACTGCCCCTCTGTGCTTGGTCACCGAGCCTCTCCTCAGGGCCACCTCGGTCTGGCTCTGATTCCCCCGTTGACGGGTTCATTGGGTTTGAAATAGCGTGTCTGCCTCCACCTCTGTAACTGCTGTTTATCCTCCCCAGCTGTCAGGGTGACCTTTCCCTAGCAGTCTTCCCAAATGTCCTGTCCTTTCACGCCTCTGTGCTTGATTCCCACTGAGAGCCCCCTGCCCGCCTGCACCCTCTCCAGCTTGTGAGCCTGGGATGAGTTCCCTTGGCCCCAGGCTCTCCCTCCCTGGCAGTCGGGTGTGGTTGTCAGCCTTCCCTTGTGCCTCAGGGAAGGGCTCTTGAATGATAGCACACAGGCCTCAGATCACATGGCAATCAAGGGCCAAGTGGTTGAGAGCCATGCCTGCCATTAAGGAAATACTCAAAGGAAGGTGCTTGTGGACAGCCAACTCTGCACCAGGTACCTGTCCAAAGGTTGTGCCCTTAGGTCTTTACAGCAGCCTTGGGAGGTGGGTGTTAACCATACCCCTTTTACAGATGAACAGACAGACTTAGAAAAGTAGAGATTTGCCACGGGGATTTTTTTTTTAAGTTAGATTTCTAAAAATATAAATTTATTTATTTTAATTGGAGGCTAATTATTTTACAATATTGTAGTGGTTTTGCTATACATTGACATGAATCTGGCACGGATGTACATGTGTTCCCCATCCTGAACCCCCCAGCCCACCTCCCTCTCCATCCCATCTCGGGTCATCCTAGTGCACCAGCCCCACGCGCCCTGTCTCATGCACCGAACCTGGACGGGCATTTCGTTTCATATATGATGATACACATGTTTCAACACCATTCTCCCAAATCATCCCACCCATGCCCTCTCCCACAGAGTCCAAAAACTGCTCTAAACACCTGTGTCTCTTTCATTGTCTCGTATACAGGGTTATTATTACCGTCTTTTAAAATTCACAGGGATGTTTCTTGTGGCTGTCTCTCCCACCTGGGGACTATAATCTAGCTGATTCCCGCTGCTTGGCTGGGCTGAGCTGTGGGGGACAGTGGCCGAGGTCCCCTGGGGCTAGATGTTGACAGGTCCTGCTCTGGGGAGTCAGCCCAATGGGCTCACCTGGGCTGTGTTGGGTGTTGCTGGTGGAGCAGATCCTTCCACCCCATTCCCACTGACGAGTTCTCTTTTGTCCCTACTTTCCAACCTCAGACCAACTGTGGAGGGCGGGTGAGTAGCACAGAGCAAGTTCCCGCTCTCTGGATGTGCGTGGCCTGGCGGCTCCCCTCCAGCCTTCTTCCCCATCCCACTCCATCTCTGCTGCTCAGGCTCCGGCACATGGTCAGGCGGTCAGCCTGGTGAGGCTCAGCTGCTTCTGGCACGGGCTACTCAGAGGAAGAGCCAGGATGGGGAGAGGAGGGTCCTCTGGGGCTCGGAAGGGTGGTGCCTGGTAGGACAGAAGACTGGGTCTGGGGCGCTCAGGCCAGGGCCGCTTTGCATGGCACAGCCGGCCCTGGGGTGGGCACTGACCTGGTATGCGGTGGTGGCAGCAGCCCTTTCCCTGCATGGCCACCTAGGGGCTGAGGCTGCCAGGGGGTGGCTGTGGCTCTGGTGTGATGCCTGTGGCCCCAGGTGGGAGGGGATGGATGGGGCTGATCCCTCCCCTGCATACTCACAGCTTTCTTCAGCCCATCTGGGCTCAGATGTCAATAGATTCATCACCAATGATAGGCTGGGCGTGACCTTTTACAGTTGGAGTGGGGAGCGATTTGGGGCGGAGAAGGAGAAGTAACCCTCAAGAGCCTCACTGTGGCCTGGAGGCGGGAGGACCAGGCCTTGTTGTCCCCTGTGTGGCCGGGTCTGGGTCCGCAGCAGGAAATTTTGCACCCAGGTGCACTAACCAAGGAGCTTGAGGAGGGAAACCCCCAGAAGGCTCTCTGAGGTGTGTCTGGCCCCTGTGCCCACACCACCCAGGGTGGCTGGGGGTACTCTGTTCCCCAGAGTGCAGGGGCAGTGCTGCAGAGATGGGGGCCCACTCAGCCCCTTTAGCTCTTGATGGCTTCATTCCACTCCTTCTTACCTACCCATCTCCTCCACTCTGGAAAGGTCCAGTTTGTGAATTTCACTCCCATAGTTTGAGGTGCAGGGTTTGGAGACAAAGGTGGGAGTCAGCCTTTGAGGATACCTGCGGGGTGCTATGAATTTTAAAGTCCACTATCTTCTTTAATCTTCATAGACAGTTATATTATACCCATTTTACAGATAAAGATAAGGAAATCGAGGCTTCGAGACCCTCCTTCCCTCCCCTGCCCTCCGCTTCCTCCTTTCATCAAATGTTTCTAAGCACCTGCTCTGAGGTGGCCCAATGCTAACCTGAAGCCCGTTGCCTACACACCCCACACTGCCCACCTCATAGGGAGGTAAGATTACAGCACCAAAGCCAGTGCTCTGACTTCCAGAGGGACAGAGTAGGGCAGAGCCTGAGAACTTTCTGGAATCAGAGCCCCTCTACATAGGAAGGGATGAGCTCTCTGTTCCTTGTTGCCCACAGACCTACACGGGCTCCATCCTGGTGGCTGTGAACCCCTACCAGCTGCTCTCTATCTACTCGCCAGAACACATCCGCCAGTATACCAACAAGAAGATTGGGGAGATGCCCCCCCACATCTTTGCCATTGCTGACAATTGCTACTTCAATATGAAGCGCAACAGCCGGGACCAGTGCTGCATCATCAGGTGGGCACCCAGCACCAGCATGGAGCTCCAGGCTTAGCCCCTAGAACTCCTGCTCTGTGCTCCTGCTAATGCCTCATAATATAGAGAATCACCTCCTCTTTCCCAGGCCTTATATCTCTATTAATGTCACCAGAGCCCGTGTTAGCTTTCGATGCCAACCTCACTGCTGGCTCCTGTTAAGTTATGGTCAGTTGCAATCTCAGGCTCCCATTCTCTCTTGGGCAGAAGATAAAAGGACAAAGCATTGACATACTTAATTGACAGAGCATTGACAAAGTTAATGCCATGCTGTGTGGCAGTATGAATGAAGGGGAAGGAAAGTTAACTGAGCTCCTTTTACCTTCCCCAGGTTTGAAAAGTCCTTGAAAATGAAGTGTTTGTCACTTAGTCATGTCTGACTCTTTGCGACTCCATGGACTGTAGCCCACCAGGCTCCTCTGTCTGTGGAATTCTCCAGGCAAGAATACTGGAGTGGGTCACCATGCCCTCCTCCCAGGGATCTTCCCAACCCAGGGATTGAACCCAGGTCTCAGGCAGTGCAGGCAGATTCTTTACCATCTGAAATATTAGGGAAGCCCTGAAAGGTCCTTCGTTTTAGCCCATTTTACTGATGAGGAGCTGATTGGAGTGGGACAGCAGCTGTAACAGGTCCCGCCTCTGCCTGTGTCTCCTCTGCAGTGGGGAGTCAGGGGCGGGGAAGACAGGAGCACGAAGCTGATCCTGCAGTTCCTGGCAGCCATCAGCGGGCAGCACTCATGGATTGAGCAGCAGGTGCTGGAAGCAACTCCCATCTTGGAAGGTAAGACTGGGGCACTCAGGGAGGAGCAGGATGGTTCTGGGGCGGGGGCCGGGGGAGTTGACCATGACCGTGACCCATGACCTGTGACCCTCTCCTACCCTTGCAGCATTTGGGAATGCTAAGACCATCCGCAACGACAACTCAAGCCGCTTCGGGAAGTACATTGACATTCACTTCAACAAGCGGGGTGCCATCGAGGGTGCCAGGATCGAGCAGTACCTGCTGGAGAAGTCACGAGTCTGTCGCCAGGTGGGCCTGAGCCCTGCACAGGAGCCCTGACTCGGGGTGCGGAGTATGGGGTGCACTTTGCATAGCTTTGCTTGTCCCTGTGTTCCTGCTTGCTTGCCTCAGGGCCTGGGATCCCATCGGGAAACCCACCCATGGGGACTTTTTCATGAGACACTTGTTAAAACAGTGAACTGTTTATAGTCTGATTGTCTGCTGCCCGATGGCCCTGTCCTGCCCTCTCCTCCCCCAACACCTTGTGCCCACGTTTTCAGGCCCCGGATGAAAGGAATTACCACGTGTTCTACTGCATGCTGGAGGGCATGAATGAGGAGCAGAAGAAGAAGCTGGGCCTGGGCCAGGCCACGGACTATAACTACTTGGCCATGGTGAGGCCCAGGTGGGCACCCGGGGAGGGGGGCGCCTGTCCCAGCCCCTCCCCAGCTCCAGGCCTGGTGGGTGGGAACTTCACTGTGGGCTTTCTTTCATCCTCTGATGGGCACCAGCCTACCATAAAGCATGTTCCCCATGTGGGCACACACTCGCTCCCCCATCCATCTAGATGAATTCTCGCCACAGATACTAGTAATGACGCTTCAGTTGTGTCTGACTCGTTGTGACCCCATGGACTGTAGCCCACCAGGCTCCTCTGTTCATGGGATTCTCCAAGCAACAATACTGAAGTGGGTTGGCATGCCCTCCCTAGGGGATCTTCCCGGCCCAGGGATCGAACCTGCGTCTCTTATACCTCTTACCTTGGCAGCAGGTCCTTTACCACAAGCGCCACCTGGGAAGCCGGCCACAGATACACACATGCCTAAATGTGTAGGTGTCCCGGGCCCAGGGACACATAGACATGCACGTGCCCACGGTATGCACACTAGGCCCTGCCTGCACACATGTGCTATGGTACTTTAGTCTTTGAGGTCGTGGAGACTGTGACCTCTGCCAGGGCCCCCCAGGACTGTGGAGCACAGGCTGCTGTGGCTTCAGCCTTGGGTGCTAGCTGATTGCTGGGCCCTGGTGCCAGCCACTTGCTGGGGTCTGCCCACCGAGGATAAGGGGGCCAGAGGCCTTTGATGCCACTCAGCGCCAGTGAGGGGCCATGCATACTGCAGGCTGGCTTGGGGAGGCACTGGCTTCCTTTGCCCTGGGAAGAGCCCATGCCTGATTGTCTAGACCCAAGCTTGGCCAGCCACATGGACACAAATATGGGCTATAGCACATGAGGGATATGGGACAACAAAGGTGTGTGTGTGTGTTGCAGGTGTGATAGGCCTTCCTGGACACTTCCTTTAGCTGGCTGGTACACACTTGGACACACTCACACATGTCTCATAGGCACACACAGTGGGGCAGACCCATTGACACTCTGCCTGTCAACAGTCACCACCCCACCTTCCACCCCAGGCTGCACCTGGTGAGGGGTTCAAGTCCCTGAGAGTGTGTGCCCACAGGGGGCGAGGGGCATGGTAAGACCTTGGTGCTGTGACTTCAGGGCAGGGTGGCAGTGGCAGGCCTGGCATCAGTCACCTGGCTCCTCTCACTCTTGGGAATAAGGGGTGTCCAGGCTTCCCTGATGCAGGAATGTGTTCTTGAGAAGCCCAGCCGGGAGCTTTCTAGATTTTCTGGAGGAGTCCTAGGTGAGGTCAGTGCCCAGAAACCCAGGCTGGCCCAGCCCAGGCTCTGCCTCTCTGGGGTAACCTACGGTCTCTGTGACACCCCCTGCTCCCCGCTTCCCAACTTCCTCCCACCAGGGTAACTGCGTGACCTGTGAGGGCCGCGAGGACAGCCAGGAGTATGCCAACATCCGCTCGGCCATGAAGGTGCTCATGTTCACTGACACAGAGAACTGGGAGATCTCGAAGCTTCTAGCTGCCATCCTGCACCTGGGAAACCTGCAGTATGAGGGTGAGGGACCCAGTGGCCATCTCTAGTGAGGAGGGAAGACTAGCGAAGGAAATGCGTTCTCTCGTCCAGCGCTCCCAGGGCCTGACCGTGTGCTGGGCTGGAAGGTGGTGCCAGGCTAGGGCAGGTGCCAGGTCCACTCTGCTCTTGCTCTGGTGTCCAGCATGTTTCCTGGACCGAGCAAGAGCCCTAGGAAAGTTTGCTCAGTGAATGAATGAATGATCCCAGATCTAAGGCGCTCGCAGTCTAATGAGTCTTGAAAGACAGAGACGTGGAGAATGGGTGCGCTGAGCAGAAACAAGAGCTGTGCAAAGGTCCTGAGGCCTGACAGAGTCGGGCACATCTGGGGAAGGGCAGATGGTGTCAGGCCCAGAGCAAGGCAAGTTCCCCAGGCCTGAGTCAGGAGTGCCTGCTTACTCTGGGCGTCTGGAGTGGGGGTCACGGGAGATGGCGCGGGGCATGATTGCCAGGGTCTGCTTACTTGGATGTCAGGCAGTGGGTCAGATGCTGGGCATTCCTGCTTCCTGCCTTCATGGTGCCCATGGCTCATGGAGACAACATTCGTCAGACAGTTATTAGCCCAGAAAAGCATTTAATCATGATGCTGGTGCCCTCTGTAGAGAGGGCAGTCCCCCTGAGCGTGGGCACAGCCATCCCGTTACCCTAGGCTGTCCCCCACCCCACCTCCCTTGCCTGACGCTGTGCCTGGTGCCACTGACAGACCGCACATTTGAAAACCTGGATGCCTGCGAGGTCCTCTTCTCGCTGTCCCTGGCCACAGCCGCGTCCTTGCTGGAGGTCAGTGAGAGCCTGCTGTCCCCTTCTGCTGTTCTTTCTCTAGAGGGATGGTGTTGACTTCTGGCACAGGGAGCTGGGGCCCTCTGCTTGAAGAATCCTGGGAGTTCAGTGATGAGAACCAACCAGCTGTGTGCAGGATCTGTGTTGGCACCGGGCCCCAGAGGAGGAGTGGGGACTAGTACAGCTGCCCTTGAGAGGGTGGGGGTCTGGGGGCCCTGAGCGGGTCAGCCAGTCTTTTAGTGAATATATACTAGCCTCTGCCTTGAGTTGGAAAAGTGGGATGAATAAAGTCAGAGTCTGAGCCAGTGGAGCCAGCCCTGGAGGGACAGGTGACATCCTGGGGGTGGGAAGGGGCTGGAGGAGAGAGGCATTTGGGAGGTTTTGACGACTGGGGAGGATTGGGCTGTGGGCTGTGGGGAAGGGCTTTCCCAGTGGAGGGAGCAGGCTGGGCCAGGCCTGACTGGAAAGCAGGAGGGGTTCTAGGTGTGGCCAAAGGAGGGGAAGGCTGGCAGGGGGCTGTGTGAGCGCCTGGATGTCGCCCCACCAGGTGAACCCCCAAGACCTGATGAATTGCCTGACCAGCCGCACCCTCATCACTCGTGGGGAGACAGTGTCCACTCCGCTCAGCAGGGAGCAGGCGCTGGATGTGCGAGATGCCTTCGTCAAGGTGGAGTGGCCGCCTGCTCTCCTCACCCCACGAGAGGCTGGGTTGTTGATGGGCAGGAGCCGAGGAGCCCACAGAGCTGGAGGGATGTCAGCCTTGACCCCGCTCTGCCCTTGGGTCTGGCTCTAGCCACTGACTCTCTGGGGCCTGGACAAGAGTGTGCCTTCCCCCTGAGCCCGATTCGTCCCTCCCACAAGGGGCTGGGACTTGTGTTCTTCAAGGGCCCGAACAGCTCTGGTGACCTGAGGCCTTCCACCCCGGCCTGCTTCACGCTGAATCATATTTGCTGGTCATTCAGCCCGCTGTGCCATTCCCAGCCCTGTGGATACCCTCTCTGGTCTCTCCTTCTAAAGAAGACCCCACAGAGGGAATGGGCCAGGTGGGGAGGCCCCTCAGTCTGCCATTTTGTCATCCATTGAGCCCTTGCCCTGTGCCAGGCCCTGTGCTGGGCTCTGGGACCCTGGAGACAGTCAGAGTTGCAAGGGAGACAGATGGTTGGAGGGGTGGGAGCCCAAACTTCCAGGGGAGGGAAGGGGAGGTTTCTTGGTGGAGCTGATATCTCCACAGAGCTTTGAAAAACAAGCAGATGTTATTCAGGCAGGAGAGGGTGTGCCAGGCAGAGGGAACAGCTGGAATAAGGACGTAGGGGTTTCCTGCAGCAGGAAGGGACTGGAGTGAGGCCTCCGAGGCCCAGGGAAGGTCTCCATCCACTGGTCTCCCTGGGAAGCTGTGGCTTATCCAGCTGCCTCTCCCTTCAGGGCATCTACGGGCGGCTCTTCGTGTGGATTGTGGACAAGATCAATGCAGCCATTTATAAGCCCCCTTCCCAGGAAGTGAAGAACTCTCGCCGGTCCATCGGTCTCCTGGACATTTTTGGGTTCGAGAACTTTGCAGTGAACAGGTACCACATGGGGCTGTGTCTTATGGGAATTTTCTTCTAAAGCGTGGACTTACAGATCACATCTCTCTCTTTAAACTATATTTAGCTAGTCCTAAGCACACTCTTCCAGGCTGTTGAAAAATGTGACTCCAGACATCCTGGGGGCCCTTCCCTTTTCTCCCCATCCCCTCCAGTCCCTGGGCCAGCTGAGGCCAGTGTGGTGGTAAGAGTGTGGTGACACTCTATTCCCCCTTGCCCAGTGGTCCATTTCCAAGCTGCAAGATGCCTCAAAGCAAGTGAGGCTGAGACTGAGCAATGTTTGAGATGGGGGTCTTGGCCATGCTTGATGTCCCACCCATCTTGGGGTGCCATGTGAGGTGCAGATGGATGGAGCAGGCCCAGGAGAATGCTGGGGCTAGAGGCAGCTGGCCTTGCCCCACTTTTTAGCTATGTTACCTGTGGTGAGTCACTTCAATTCCTATAATGTTGAGGTGTCTCAAAGCCCTCTCCCTACCCAGAACACTCGAAGTGTCAGTCACCTGGGAGAATGCTGAGTTGGTGGCTCAGAGATGTCACCCTCAAGGCCCTGCTTGCCAGGTCTTGTGATCCCCCTTCCCATATCTGCTGATGCTTTGAATCTCTGAGGCCCACCTCCCCAGTGCCTTGGCTCTTCCTCTCCTGGGTGCTCTACCAGGGGTGTGGTGCCCATCGGCCAGCCCTCTCCCAGGGCCTGGTCATTCATCCTTAACTCTCCTCTGACTTACTCAGTGACCTTGGGTGAGTGCTGTGCCCTTGCTGGGCCTCCATGCCCTCTTCTGTCATGGAGGAGGTTGGAGACTGAAAACCCCAGGGGCACACTGAACACCAGGCTGGGGTCACCCCTGAGTGGCAAGGCAGGGCCTAAACCCCCTCCCCCTCCCCTGCTGCCC